>JAQFZR010000121.1:0-10002 GCA_034696065.1 Gustavia microcephala | reverse complement strand
GTGAGCATGCAATCCATTCTATCGTATTGACTACCGGTGCCAAATTTAAAAATGCCAAACCAAACAACTCAAACGCTTTTTTAACAAAATAATCTCTTTTTGACCGAAAAATGCATTTAATTATCATTTTTTTTGTGAGACAAAAATGTTTTATCTCTACTTTGTTTTCGTTATCTCCGATTAGTTTATAGAAGTGTAAAAATTGCTAACATTTACGAAATTTTTGCCCATTATTTACTCTTTTTGTATAAAATTACTGACCTTTAGAGCACATTTCAAAAGTATATTTCAAATTAAGTGAATGCACGACAAAAAAGCCGTTTTTCTTATATTATTATTCAATTCTCTCTTCAGTTAAAACTTTTTTTTGCTCTTTTCTTCGTTAATAAAAACGGCTATTAATTCTAATAATAGTATTTTTATCGCATACTTTTCCCTTTGACTTAACTTTTCTGTCCAGTTATCTTCATTGCGGCGAAACATTCTTTTTTATATCATTGAATAATTTTTTTCTTTAGTTCTGTTACTTTTTTCGGCACTTTTTCTACTCTTCACTTCTCGTTCTTATGTTAGAAAAATTATATTAAAATATATGAATAGGCAATGAATACTCGGGTGTCAGAGCACTGGAGTCTTTTTCTCTCTAAGCTTTTATAACTTATATTCCTTTTATTCGTAAGTTTTATTTTATTTTTTGTCACAACCTTTTTCATACCATTAGCTTAACTAAAGTTATAGTCAGTGCCCGATAAAAATCGTGAAAAGAAAACTTAAAAATAAAATGTCATCAATTTTAGTTTAAATGTAATATATCTCCCGTTCCTCTCTTACGTCTCCCTAAACTTCCACTCGACTAATGCTTTTATTATAAATCTACTCCTATTCTTTGCTACTGTAGCCGAGTCTCTGTGATTCGGGGCCAAGTTATTAGTCGCGAAGGCAATGGTCTGATTGGGATTCGTGTAAGCGTTGCAACTGATCCACAGTTTGGCTTTACTCTGACCCGGGGAGACGGATGGTATGCATTCCTAATCATTGTTTTTCTACATATTTTTGATCCCAAGATCTCTAAAGTTTTGCGATTTTCTCTCAATTCTCTATCCTTTATCTGAATCTCTTTCGGATGATTGCGTGCAATCGGTTCGTCCTAATGATGACTGGGCTATAGGTTTGACATACTGGTGAACGGTGGCGGTGCTGTTGCCTTACAGTTCCAAAGAAATCCATTTCATCCCATTAAGCGCGTAGTAGTCGTGCCCTGGAATGACATAATAGTAATGTTGAATCCGGTTGTCATGTCGTCGGCACCGTCTGATGATACGGATGGGTCTCTGATGGCCGATCCCTTTAATACAGGTTCGCGACACTTGACATGAATAGTGATGTTGTTATTGATGTTATGTTTGGTTCACTTATTATTAGTCTCTCTTTTGAATGAAAGCTGTAGTAAATGTCAAAACATATCAAAATATTATATCTTTTTCTTTTGGACTCTAAAGGCGTCGGAATTATGATTAGCGATAAGAAACGGAATCAGACTCTATGGCATTGTCCACAACATGACTACGATCTCATGAAACCCATACTTCATGAGAGTCTACGACCGGGTGCACAGGGAGGCTGTACTGAAAACAGTGCTGTAATCGCTGAGACTCAGGTCAGTTCCTCCTCCGCCTGTCCTCTAATCAAATTCAAGACATGATTTCTATCAATAAATTGAGTAAAACTTTATTTTACACCAAATAAAATAAAATATTAAAGCAAAATAAGAAGGAAAGCCATCTTTTTATGACTTTCAAATTTTTTATTGCAGTCTTTTTAACACAAATGTCCACAAAATCATTGCTTGATTTCAAATTCAATTCAAACTTCAAATCAAAACTAAAATTTGATTCAAAAAATTTTAGACTTATTTGTTTTGAACTTAGTTTGAAATTTTAATTCACTGTAAATCTTATTTTATTTGCTCCCAACCCCTCTGTCCCTAACTCCTGTTCCTCAAGATGTCTAAATTGGTTAAAATTTTTTATCGAATCGATTTTGAGTCTAATATTTCCAATTATTTCACATATGATTAGGTCCTACAAGAAAGTCTGGCAATTCCTGGCTCTCACTTACATTTAGTCTACCACAGTAGCTACAGTCAGGGCTATTTATCCACAATACACGTCCAGTTGACGCCATCAATCATACCTAAATCATTACGTCTTGTGCTCTTACGTATTGTAATTGAAGGCATACTTTTTGAAAAGACATTCGAAGCCGACCCAGACATCAAATACACCTACTCTTGGAATAAAAGAAATATCTATAAGCAAAAAGTTTATGGAATTACTGTATCAAAAGGTATGGCCAATAATAAATTGTTGTTAAATTATTTCCGCTTTTGTTTCAATTGTTTTCTTATTTTTGTACAATTTTTTCTTCGATTAATTTATTTTTGCGATTGTTTTCAGTGTTTGTCGGATATGTGTATAAGGATTGCGGACAAACCATTTGGACGGCTCTCTCCACTACATTAAGGGGCTATGATATGGACATATCTGAGTTGGGCTCATGGAATCTGGATATCCATCATCGGTACAACTTTCATGAGGGGGTTCTCCAGAAGGGCGACGGAACCACTGTTTTCTTTAAACAACAGCCGCGCGTCATATCTGTACTTATGGGCAATGGTTTGCCCAGAAATCTAATTTGTGGCCAGGAATGTAATGGTTTAGCTCGTGATAATAGACTGATGGCACCGATAGCTTTAACCAGTGGTCCAGACGGTAGTGTTTATGTCGGAGACGCGAATTTGATTCGCAGAATAACACCCGAAAGACAAGTCTATACTGTTTTCAAACATAAGAATCTTCGCAATTCATATCAATACCATATTATGTTGAGTCCAATCGATGGTCACCTCTATATATCGGATCCCGAAAGACATCAAATATTGCGAATCCATTCGTACGAAAATTTGATTATTTTTTATTGAAAATGGATTTAAAAATTAATTTATTTTCTGTTCGAATGTCAGACTCGATAAAGTAGAAGATCCCGAAACAAATTTGGATGTAGTGGTCGGCAACGGTGACCGTTGTTTCCCACACGACCCGCTCAAGTGTGGCGATGGAAAGCCAGCTCCAGAAGCGCGGCTCATATATCCAAAGGGAATGGCGTTCGCAACCGATGGTTCACTTTATTTTGCGGACGGAAACAGTATTCGAATGGTTGACAATCAGGGAATAGTCCACACAATTATCGGCGATCGAAACCATCAAAAACAATGGAAACCCATTCCATGCAAAGGAACACTTGCTGTCAATGATGTCAGTTCTTAACAAAAATGGTTTCAATTGTTCCAAATTTAACTCATAATTGATTTTGGTTCAGATCAAACTCCATTGGCCGACACACGTAGCCATCAACCCATTAGAGGGCACCTTATATTTCATTGATGACCACATGGTCTTAAAGTTGTCACCCGATCGACGGGTTATGATAATTGCTGGCAGTCCTGCATATTGTAAGACACCTGAAGATACAAATAACAATCAGACAACTGGGCGGACTATCGATAGCCAATATCTGGGAATATTTGCTAACTTTGCTTTTGGACCGACCGGTAATTCATTTATTTATCAGAAAATTTGTCTCAAATAAAGAGATATTGATTTCAATTTGTAAAGAATCTAAAAAATAGAGAAAATATAACAAAATATTTATCTTTGATTTCTCTCAGGAATTCTTTACGTCACAGAAGTGTCTGAAGACGGCATAAACCGAGTCCGAGCTCTCACTCAAGAGGGAGAACTCATTCATTTCGCGGGAAAGAAAACCAATACAAGACATTCGTGTCCGGTAGAGATGTGCAGAGATATCAGTGCTCACAATTGCACCTGTGCTTTGCCAATCATGTCCGGCCTCATGACACAGCCTAATGAGTTCGAGGTATACGTTCTTCTAATTTATTAGTCTTTCGTTTTATTTTGTTTTTAAATTGATTTTCAACTCAATTCCAATCAATTCTTAAGTTTATATCTGTTTTTCACTTCAAATTTGGTTTAGATTTCGATTTTATTTTGTTTATAAAGTAAGAGAAAAGTTATTGCAATTGAAGTTTTGAAATCAATAGTTTTGTTTGTCTTTTATTTTATTTTATTCAATAACAAAATATATTTCAAACAATTTTCAAAACTTATTTTAATATATATTTTTAGTCTACTGTTTATAAACTATTTTCTGAAAATTCATATAAAAGTCAATTATTTATGCGTTAAATATCTGTCGAACTCTCCTTATCTTCAGATGATTCCGACTCAGGCTGTTGTCCAATCGGTTCTTCAGTTACAATAAATTCTTCGGTTTCTATTTGAGTGCGAGAAATATTCAAATTCTCAAAATATTCTTTAATATCAATATTTTCGATTTCCTCCCATTCCTTCTTAAACCAATCACTTTCTATAATCTGTTCGATTGAATATCTATTCTCTTCGTTAACCAAAATATTATTCAGTAATTGTTTGCATTTATTGGACACTTGAGGAGAATTTGGGATTTCTATAAAATGATCTTCTTTTTGGGCAAACTCTTCCAATTGGTGGGAGTCGTTAGGATAGGTTCCGAATAACATAACAAACAGAATAACTCCACTACTCCTTAAAAAAATATTATTTAATTTTTTTTGTAAATTTCATTCAAAACTTTCTAATCGATTGTCAATCGATTGCAAAATATTTGTTCAGTTTTTTGACAATTGATTTCATACCAGATATCAGTCTTTGTGGGCAGATATGACTGTCCTTTTAGTAGTTCCGGTGAGGCGTACAAAAAACTTCCGCAGAATGTATTGCTCTGACATTCTTCTGGTGATGTATTATTCACTTTTTGTTCATCTGTTGTTACGGCAGTTGAATATCTTAGTCGACAACAGAATCCAAAGTCAATTATTTTAATAACGTATTTGTCATTTAGCAACAGATTTTCACATTTGAGGTCCCGGTGCGCAAAACCATTCTTATGTATGTGTTGAACACCACTTATTAGTTGTTTATACCAAAGACAGGCCTGTCTTTCAGGGATGAGATGATGCTTAAGAATATATTCAAACACATCTCCATTCGGACACAATTCCATTGAGTAATAGAGCCTTCAATAGCACAGATAGCATAAAGAAAATAAATTATTCATTAGATAGTCTTTCCATATAAATGATAATAATCTAATCATACAATTGTTTCTCCTTTTGTTCAATAATCTCATAAAATTTGGCCACATTTTGATGTTTTGGTAGTTTTTTGATTAACTCGATCTCAACTTTTAAAAACTTTTCGAAAAACAATTTCGACAAACGTTTTAAATCAATCACTTTAATGGCCACTCGTTTCTTATGTTTAGTAGACTTTGCTTGATATACCTTTCCATATGACCCGTGACCTATTTCATGTAAATTACTATAACCTTTGGCCTCGAGTTTATTTATTTTGGAAGCGCTTAATACGAAGTTTTTGTGTGGAGTCAAAGCCTTTTTCTGGGTTTTTGCCAAAACGGGTAAAGGAGTCGATAGTTTTGGCGATTTATTAATATTAGTCTTTTTCTTCTTCTTTGTTCTCTCTTTCGATGTCTGAGTCTTTTTGATCCTATCTTTTGATCCCTCTTTATTCGGTTGTTCTTTCTTTTGATTATTTTTCTTATGTTTTTTCTCATTCTTTTCTTTATTTTTGGGATCAATTGGTTTCGAATTATTTTGATTTTGTTTATTAATCGGATTCTGTTTAGAATCGCTTATCTTATTATCTTTTGAATTATTTTTGTTATTCATTGAAATACTTTTTGAATTATAGTTTGTTTTAATTAAATATTCTCTAATATAACGTATTTTAATTTGAATGAATATATAGGAAAAGGTAGTACTACTAGCGCGAGACACACGCCTGGTATCGATAACTGCGTTAACGCTTACAAGTAATGGTGTCTTACATATTGCCGATGCGGGAAGTCTTCGAATCCTGTCAGCCGTGCCTTATATACCACAACCGGATGAACAGTTCGAGTTTCAGATTGCGTTCCCCGACGGCCAGGAGTTGTATGTCTTCAACAAATATGGTCAGCACACGATGACTAAGAGTATAATAACTGGCCGTTCGTTATATACCTTCTTATATAATGTGAACACAAGTTTCGGTAAACTGAGTGCAGTCACCGATGCGTCCGGTAATAAAGTGTCGTTCATTAGAGACTCGGGTAATAGTTTGCACACAATTGAGACAACAAAAGGTCAAAAATGTCGGGTATTGACCAATAAACAGGGCTTTTTGGAACAGTTTATAAATCCCGATAATCTGACCACAAAATTCACTTATGACTCGTCAGGCCTTATGATATCCCGTTCCGACTCAGCCGGACATTCATTTTTTTACTTTTATGACCAAAGCGGACGACTTGTCAAATATGTTCGGCCGACAGGTTTGGCCACTGAACTCACATTTGACTTTAGCCGAAACGGAGCTCTGGTTTCTACTGTTGACTCCTCTTCAGAGACTAAACAGACGAAGAATACTATTGTGAAGATTAGGGGCGAGTCGTTCAACACATATGAAAATGGGTTCGAATTGAAGACATTCGTTCATTTGGACGGTTCCATAGAAGTGGAGACCCCCTGGAGAGACACCATCTTCTGGGAGGCACAGCCACACAAAGTATTGCTCTCATTCCTTCCCGTTCAGGCCGGTATGTTTCCTGTGTTGATGAGGCAGACCCTAATGACACCCAACTCACAAAAACCATGGATTGGTTGGGATTATGACGTGAAGTACAACCGGCGAACCGAAAGAGAGCGCAATATAGCGGCTGTTGAGAGGATTTTAGTGATAAACGAAACCCAATTCTTAAGTGTTGAATACGATTGGATCGCAAACAGAGAAATACTGTACAACAACTCCAGACGTCCCTTCCTTTTCGTCCAATACGATGACTCTTCCCGTCCCGTCCAATGGCTGCCAAAGGAGAGTCGTTTACCACTTAATATGATGTACGACAGGTTCGGTCGACTGTCCGGTTGGCAGGAGGGCCAGCACTCGGAGACCTACTCGTACGACCGAATGGGACACTTGTCTGAAATTCGATTCTCCGACACCACTAGTGTTAAGAACAGTTATGAAGACGGGAAGACATCTCCCAATAAGATTGTACTCAGAAGTGGTCGCAAATATGTCTACACTTATGACGAAAACGGAGGCCTAAAAGCCATTACAACACCGAAAGGCACTAAACATTCATTTCGTTTACAAATATCTTTGGGTTTCTATAAATTAATTTATTTTCCGCCGAATAATAATCCGTTGAATTCATATGTGATATATTTGAATGCAGAGCACCGGCCGATTATGAAGGCCTATCCAAATGATTTTGGAAAATTGATTTATTTGTATAACAATAGATCTCAACTCAAAGAAGTGGTTTTCGGCGCCGGAAAAGTCGAAAAAATATTTAATAGATTTAATGGACTTCTTATGAAAGAGTTTTGGCGACACGAAGACCAACAAATTCAACTCAATTATGAATATACCGGTGCTCTACTAGTCAAACAGTGGCACCAATTCGTTAGTTCTTATTTGTTGTCAAATTTAGTCTTCAGCTACCAGTACGACAGCTTCGGCCGATTGAGGCTCTTGTCGGCCAAAGTTGGCTCAGTTAGTCTTCCGACCATTGATTATGCCTACAATCAACGCACCGGACGTCTCGAAGCCATCGCTAACTTTAGAATTTACGATAAGAGTCAAAATGAGACCTTTTTGACAGACGGCACCGCCTCCTACTCCAAGACCTTCGATGCCTCTCATTATTTGCTTCAGTTGTCTTTAGTGATCGCTGATAAGGAGGTGTTCCGAATGGATTTGTCTTACAATTCTAACGGTGCTCTAATCCAATCGAAGACATTTATGCGTCATTTGGGCGCCAGTAAAGTTCGGGCGCAGAACTACACCTACGACTACGACCAACAGCTGACTGAAGTGACCGGAAGAGATCACTGGAAGTTCTCATATGACGAGAACTCAAACTTAGCGACAATGCAATACATGGGTAACAGAATTGACATTCTCTACGACCAAAGCGATAGAATTGTCAGTTTTGGTGAAACGCCTTATATTACTGACGCCAAAGGGTTTGTCATTCAAAGAGGAGAAGAAAAGTTTACTTTTAATGCTTTGGGACAACTCATGAGAGCTAACCGACCCAATAGATATGATATCAAATACATGTATGACCCCAGAGGACGCCTTACTGTCCGTAAAGATAGTTATGGAAACGTTACCCAATATTTTTATGGCGATATATTACGGCCTAATTTAGTTACCCATACCTTCAATAACGCAGACGGAAGAGTGACCACAATTATATACGATGATCAAAGTGTACCTGTTATGACACAGGTATGCCTTATTAATTCATTTTTATTCAATTCACTTTTAATTTATATCTTAATTGACTTTTAAGTTAAAGTTATCAATAATTCTTATGTCGTAATCAAAAGTAGATTTTATTTTTGAAAACCAATCAAATTATTTACTTTTTTAAAAATTGAATAAAAAACTTATTAATTTGATTACGATATTAATAGGGCTTAATATAAATTCACTATAACTGATCTATATAATTTTTATTGTTTATTCAACTAGTGCTATCCCCCTTACCCGTGCCTTTACTCTAACTTCGAATCAAAATACATTCATACCATCTAATGATAATCCCTACCCGTTGTCTATGTTTTAACTCTAAATCAATTGATACGCATATACTGTGTGTATAGATTGCAACAATACTTTAGTTAAAATCTAAATTTTAATTTTCAAAACTTTTAAAAACTTTTCAAAAACTTAGCTTTATCATCTTTACCCGTGCCCCAACCCCCAAATCAAAAGAAAATCATACCATCAAATGATAATCCCTACCCGTTGTCAATGTTTTAACTCTAAATCAATTGTCGCACATATACTGTATGTAAAAAATGCAACAATTGTTTAGTTAAATATAAATTTTAATTTTCAAAACTTCTTAAAACTAAAATATTTTTAAAATTTTTTGAAATTCATTATTGCGGTCAGACAGACAAACACACAAACAGAGAAACTTTATCTTTATTTACTTATAAATTATTGTATAAATTACTGTATGCTTTTGGTAATAATTGATTCGAATGAAATGACTATAGCAACTAATAGCTAAACATTTCGGTTTGTATTGTTTCAACAAAAATAGAATTCTTTTTTTATAGAAAAAATTGTCTAGTTATATGTTCAGATTTTTTTTAAACAAAATTTTTTCTTTTTTTACCATTACTTTAGTTCAAACCCATATGAAAGTTCAAACCCATAGTGAGCAAAAGCACAAAAAAATCAACATATCTGAACAATTTTTTTAAAAATAAAATTTTATTTTTGCTGAAACAAACCAAACTAATGTAAAATAAAAAATAAAAATCGTGTATAAAAATAAAATTTGATCTTTCATATGGGCTTCATAATGACAGTTCAAACCCTTATTAAAGCCTAAACATAAAGCATAAAAAAATTCAAGGAGATTTCTTTTGTTAGAATTGGGTATATAAGCTGATGATATTTTAAAATAATTTCATTTGAGTTTTGAAAATTATATCAAAATGTCTCGAACAAATAAAAGTATTGAATCTGTTATTCAGAATGAGGTTAAAGTAGTAAATTCAGGTGAAAGCGATACTGAATACGAAAGCGATAATGAGTCTATAATGCCTGCTGTTCCTGTTAAACGGAAAAGACAGCCAAAAACTACAGTTCAAACTGATTTGGGTACTTTTCCCACTCCGTCCACAAGTGGACAGGGCAGAAAGAAAAAAGGTATCAAAGTTTCAACAGATCCCAACTTTGATATGGTATTGGATTTACCCGAGGATGACAATGGGGAGAAGATTGAAAACAAAATCCAAATCGGTAGTAAAATTAATGGTATGTTATTACAACAGTAATTCATGCTTATAATTAT
>JAQFZR010000120.1:0-10019 GCA_034696065.1 Gustavia microcephala | reverse complement strand
ATATATAAAACTATTTAGTATTTAATTATATTTATAAACAATTTTAATATAATTAAAATATTATTTTATTTTTAAAATAATATTTTAATTTATTGGTAAATATCTCTTAATTATATTTTCTATAATTTGTTTTTTATTTTTCAAAACAAATCTAAAAATAGTTGACATTTCATCAGAAAATTATTGTTTTCTTTATTTTGTTTTTATTTGATTTGATTTTTTATTTTTAAAATATTTTTTTATTTTTTGTCAAAAGTATCGAAATTTATTTGTGAAGAATGTAAACCAAAACCAGTGGTGAAGACACCGAAGAAGTCTTTGCAAAATGTGTTGAATTTTACCACAAATTGTAAAACAGATAATAAATTAAGTGAAGAATTACCACAAAAACCAATCGAAACATCAAAACCAATACTAAAACATAAGAAAAGTTCGGCTCAACTAAAGGCCGAAAAATTGAGGAAAAACGCAGAAAAGGCGGCAAAACAGAGGAAGAAGAGGGCGGACATGAAAGCTAAGGCCGAAGCGGCCAAACAAAGAGCATTTGTCAAGTAATTGATATATTATTAACACATTTTCCAATATTTGTTATGTCTGTTAACTATTTTTGTTATATTTAGAGCCAAATCCAATACAACTTTAAACCCAATTATCCAAAAGTCAGTGAAACGTAAACTATCTTTAAGTGAAGAGTCGGTCGATTCTGGAGACGAAAGTGCAGACAATTCGACTCTAAAGGGTCTTAAGGACGGACTCTCGCAGTACTTCACGCCATCCAATCGGAGGAAGTCTAGGAATAGCTTTACTGTTCCCGAAGATATTGAAAACGAATCCATAAATCAAGTAATTATTGATTTTGTTAAAAAATATTTTTAAAGTCAATAAACTTTTAATTTAGAAAAAATTTAATATAAATTTGTTTTATCCTTAAGTTTGAAGAATTAAAGCCAACAAAACCAGTAAAAGAAGAACCGATTAAAGCAATCGAAGCGATGGCACCGAAACGAACCATTAAGAAGACGGCCAGACTTATTGAACAGACAAAAACACCGGTGCCCTCACCCACACCCAAACCACAACTCAATACCAATAGAACTGCTTCTAAAAGACGACAATCAGTTTTACCGAAGAAACAAATGGTAACAAAGAGTCCGCGACCGGTGAGGACTCCTGTGTCTGCTGTGCCTAAAGTGGTTCCGTTAGCCATTTCACCACCGATGCGAACGCTTCCATCAACTATTCCAACCGAATCAGACAAAGACCTATTCAAAAGAGCACAGGAAGAAGCGGAACGACAGTTTGTGACCACTATTTTGACGCCTTTAAAAAGACAGCCAAACATTTTATGTGAAACTAAAGTAAAAATTTTATAATTTTGTTAATATTTTTATTAAATTTTTAAATTTTAATTATTAGGACAATAAAGATAGAGAGTCTTCGAGTTGTTTGGAATCTCCCGGCGCTCAGCCTGTGATGCGTTGTCCGGCGGCCATAGAGTTTGGCAAATATGAAATCGAGACCTGGTATTCGTCGCCATACCCTCAAGAATATGCGAGACTTCAAAAACTGTTTATTTGCGAGTTTTGTTTGAAATATATGAAAAGCACTTCCGTTTTGGAGAGGCATAAGGTTTATATGACTTTACTTTTGTATTGATATTAATTGTTATTAACTAATATTTATTGTAAATCAGAAAAAGTGCGATCTATTCCAACCCCCGGCCACTGAAATATATCGGTCTCAACATAGACTCCCTATCGATGAGGAGACGGTAGAGTTGTCTGTGTTCGAAGTGGACGGCCTTATATCGAAAATCTATTGTCAAAACCTGTGTTTATTAGCGAAACTATTTTTGGACCACAAGACCCTCTACTACGACGTCGAGCCCTTCCTCTTCTATGTGCTCACTCTTAATGATGAAAAAGGTTTTGATTTATTATTTTTAAAATTCTTAAAATAGTTTTTTAATAAAATTTCTTATATTATGGAAAAGGATGTCATTTCATCGGTTACTTCTCCAAAGAGAAACATTGCGCCCAACGCTATAACGTCTCATGTATTATGACTTTACCTCAATACCAACGGTGCGGTTATGGCAGGTTTCTCATAGAGTTCTCATACCTATTGTCACGTAAAGAAGGTTTGGCCGGAACTCCAGAGAAACCACTCTCCGATTTGGGCCGAATATCATACCAGTCCTTCTGGAAGTCAACAATACTTGCGTTCATTCGTGAGCGACCAAACACTACAATAGAAGACATATCTCTGGCCACAGGAATGAATGTGCACGACATCAGTGCAACTCTACATCAGTGCAAAGTCATCGCCAGAACTAATGAAAGGTTTTTAGACTTTATATAAATTATTGTTTTTATTCAAATCTAATAATTAATACTATTTGTGACCCATAGCTGGCAATTGCAACTCAACCCTCAAATTATGAGTTGTCTGAAAAGGCCCAGAATTACCATCGAAGAAGAGTGTCTCCGATGGACACCACTGATCCCACCTCCCGGTGCTATAGTGCCCGAAGAGTTTTATGCAAATATGCCTATTGTTGACAGAGAAGAACCGGTCGTTAATGAAAATACTCCACAATTGTTAGAATCATATAAGAAGAAAAAGAGGCGCCGTTGGTATAAGGCATACCACGGCAAGAAACGGAAGAAAAGGACCAAAACTTTAAAAAATAAAGACAAACATAAATGCGATGACGAAGACTCACAACGACAGGACTCGTTCGATGAGGAGGACTCCCAGTCAGCCCATGCCTCACAACAGTCTCAGGACGACGACGACTCGGCCACTGAGGAGGAGACCGAAGAAGAGATTATGCGTTCGATTCAAAAAGAGAAAAGTCCTTCGAATACATTGGAAGTGAACGGACAGTGCGATGAAGTCTTTCTCCATAATAATAGTGTTAAGAATGACTCCAATAATAGTGTTTCCAATGAAAGGGAGGACAGAGAGGACGAGGACCACAACAGGGATGACAGGGATGTCACCGATTGTGATATTATGGACGGACAGACGAACTGTGATTCCAACAAAAGTGAAAAACAATTGTCTAATTGTGTTATAATTAATGAAAATAAAAACATTGATATCAATGGAAGTGATTTGAAAAGTGGTTCTGAAGAACATTCAAAAAGTATTCAAAACAATAATAATATTAATGACAATTCAGACAATTCTAGTGAACAACAAAATGACAAAAATAATCAAAAAAGTGATTCAAAGCCAGAATCAGATCATTTGGAAAGCGATGACAAACAGCAAACATATGACACACATATGACTGCCATTCCTAAGAAGCACAGGTGGCAAATGAGGGCAGTTAGGGATGCAAATGAATCAGACGATGAAAATGATTTAATTAATAACAAAAAAATGTATTTATTTTGACGCAAAACACACTTACAGGTTAGAAGTAATAATTCTACCAAGATAAGTTATTCATTAGTAGTGAAGACGTTACTATAGTCCAGATTATCTGGTCCTGCACGTCTAGTCCTGAACCCCTAGTCCTGAACCTGTAGTCTTGAATGTCTGAGCGTCGATTGTTTTAGGTTCAACAATCTAGTTGACACTTATGTAAGCGTATATTCAAATTATCTAGGGGTATTAATTGGTGAAATCCAATTAATTTATTTCAATTATTAAAAAATAAACATAAACAACAATTAAATTATTGATATTTATTTAAAAAGGAATAAAATTTTTAATTATTACATCATTTTTCTTTGTATTATATGAAAATAATGAAATGAAATCACAATAAGATTTATTTTGTGATCTAAATAAAACAAAGGATACACAATAATGTCCACAAGTGACACAACTAAGACACTGAAGAGTAATAGGATTATAGCCATATCCTTGCGGACACATGTAGTTTAAATATTTTATAATATCCAAATTAATTGGAGGTAATCCATAAGAATCAAAATATTCTCCGCCTTCTTTCGAGTGTAAATATATTACAACCCAATGTTCTCCTGGTTTATTAGATTTGTCGGTATTCACTACCATAAAAGCCGGGTAATTTTCAATCTTTTTCGGTAATAAATCACACGGAAAAGTTCCAATATATCCATTACAATCAGATAATAAATAATCAATTGTTTTTGAATCCATCAATGAAAATCGGTTATAGCGTTTCTGTCTTCAGGAACTAATATTATATTATCAAACTCGGAAAATATTAAAACATTGATTGTTTCATTCAGTGGTTTTTTAAAATGAATCTCCAAACGCATTGTACCGACTTTACCCGGACTTATATATCCGTTCATTCCACAGCCATCGGATAAGTCAGGCGAGAAATTGAATCCGAAAATTGTTTGACCTTTTCCATATTCAGAACGATTCATTGAAATATGTGAGTCTGTCAACATTTGATTTGCTGATCGGAAAAATTCAATATATTCCCTAGTATATATTCCGTTTTCAAAGTCCGGTTGAAATGCTTTTCTCGGATACTGGTCGCCATTCAAATAACAAGCTAAATAATTTAAATCGTAATGATGGAAATAATAAGGATTTTTCTTAAACGATCCATTATATGCTTCGTTGGATACAAAAGCAATAAAACATCTTCTTGGTAGTTGACCATTAATTACATTTTCCAGTGTAGTGTTTAAAGTTCCAGAGTTTATAGTTGTAGTCCGAACATCAGTTCGGGTAATTGGATACCGAGCTGGAGCTTGTTCTAATGCTTTATGATGTGCAAATACAATTTCTGAATTGATTTTGGCTCTTGCAATATTGAGCACAATTTCGGAAAATTGAATCTTTGGATTTAGTGTTTTATCACTGCACATAAAGTAAAACTCTCCGGGATTCGGTATTAGTCGGAATTTTAATTTACATCCACCGAGTAAAGCCCGACCTTGAAATGCCATGTCTAGATTCAGCTTACCACACATCTCAAAGCTTTTACCAATCCCCCAATTTTTATCTTCGGCTGACTTGACGCCTTCTGGTGAAACATGTTTGATACTCGATATACGTAAAGTATTTACATTATGGGGTGTGTCATACAATTAATTAGTATACCATCCCAAGGCTGACATATATGACTTTTTCGAGTCATCACTAAATCCTATACAATTTTCGAAATATGACTTCCAAGAATACGTTTGAAGTGGAACAGATGTTTGTGTGTCACCAATCAACAATTCAATTTGTTGCCATAGTGAATTCATAAAATTATTTACAATTGATACAGAATTCCAATCACTTTCTTTAATTTCCGATTTATCGCTTTTCGTTAAAATTACGTTTAACTTAATATACAATAGTGTATCCCTCAATGAAATATATTCGTTTATTCCAGTTGTTATTACAAACTCAATATGACCTCCACTATTTATAACTGAAATTGGTCGATGTTCTGTGAAAACTGTTGATTCAACTGTTGTTTGAACTGGTGGTAATGCGTAAATATCGTACTCAGGCAATGAAGTAACAGGAGATGCATCACTTACTAACGACATTATGAAAACAAACTAATATTTTTCACTGACTTTGATTTCTTTCGTTTGTTTTTGAGTTTTGCACGACCTTTCGCCAAGGCATTCAATTGTCGTTTTGATAGCTTTTTAATATGTTTGTTCTTTTTATATCGTCGCCTTTTACGTCCGGTTCCTTTTTGTTTTAATTTTTTAAAGTTTTCATACGCGTCATCAGCTATATCAAACCCTGTAGATTTTATTCTTTTCTTCATTGACTCTTTTAAATTTTCGCCTTGTAAGTAATCACTACCAATGCTGACACCTGTATTCAACGCTTTCTTCCCCAAATATTTCAATATTGGTAAAACCGTACTTGATAAAAGTCGTCCAAAAAATCCGTGTCCTTTTTGATATTTTACACCTGAATACCCGGAAATACCAGTGCCCGCTTGATTAACGTAATAATCTTCGAATGAATTTGAAGTCATCTGTATTTTTCTTTTTAAAGTGTAGTGTCACCTTTGACCGCCCAAAATCAAATGGAACTCTTTGTCCTGAATCGTCTTTAATATCAATTTCAATTGTTTCAATTTCTTGACTTATTATAGGATAATAAAATGGTTCTAGGTATCGAATTACACATTGATCTCCAAATTTCACATCTCGTGGTATTTCGACTTGTCTTAAAAGTTTGGTATAACTATCTCCAACAAGTACAGGCTGTATTATACTACAATATACCAATAAGTCCAGGTCACATACGTTAAACTGCACAGGATAAGGAGATTCATACTCCACTACAAAATAATCTCTGTCAGTGTTTTCTGTTATTTTTGTATAATTAACATATTTTTTTAATTTGACTTTTTCAAGTGGTAATAGTTCTTTGTCCTCAAAACTCCAAAAATTGACAAAATAATCTTCATCTTCTTTAAATGATAAACCCAAAATCACTTCCAATTCTCGTGATAGGTGAGGAAAAATATAATTGGTATTATTCACGGTAACCCCAGGATACACGTATATTCTATTAGTTATTATATCATATCTCAATTCAGGGCATCTCTTAATCAAAGTCTTTAATGAACTATTTTCAAGACATTTAAACTGTTTATTTATTTCTTCTACAAGCTGATTGATTGACTGGTAATAACCAGCTCTTAAGAAACATTGTTGATCAGCGCCATATAGTGTTCCAATTGGGGAAGTAAACATATTGATTGTTTGATTTTTACTTATATTATACCAACTTTTGGTATAACTAATCTCTGCCAACCCAACTTCCCATTCATCAGACACTGAAATCTTTTCTGCCAATTTCGTAATATAATTGGCTACTGTATTGTTTCTATAACTTTGCTGACTCTTTACATTACTAATTAAATGCACATAAAACGAATTTTTTTCTTCAAATTCCATTATAGATACAACACCACAAGTCTTTATCAATTTTTTATTAGTAAACTTTTTTATTGAATTAAATATAATAAAAGGAGATACACAAATTATAATGAATAATAAAACTTTGCACAATACATTCATAATATTTTATTTAATAGTTTTAATTTTGGGATTAGGGAGAATATAACCCAAACTACTAGTTAGTAATGCTGTCCAAAGACTGTCATCTCCGAGCTTGAATGTCAAGTTATATAATGATGCACAAATGACCAGAAATATCATCATTAGTTGTGAAAAATACATGACCTCATTTGATGTAGGCGTAGTGCAATCATTGAACCAACCAGGTTTCTTATCCGTTATTTCTTGGCTTTTAGCAATATCAATTCTTTTGATGTTATCCATGAGTTTTCAGTTGAAGGATACCCGGTCCACTTTACTAAAAATTCTGTTTTGTTATTTCGTTTTCTTTTTCTCAATATTTTATCTATTCGGTATTCAGTATTTCCACTAATTTCTTGCAATTCTTCCGGATAATATCTTCTTTTCTTCTGTTGTTTACCAAAATCTTCAATAATATATTGCGGTTTATTAGTTTTATGAATTACTTTTGATATTGTATATGATTGGTCAGTCCAGTTAGGATAATAACCTTTATCAAACACTGAAAGATCGTACACCTTTCTCACGGTTGTATTTACGGGTAAATGATTATTTTTAATTTTGTATTTATTTAAATATATTTTCCGTAATGTTTGATTATTATACAAGTTTTGATAAGCAAATTTTTCTGTCCTTGTATTCACATCTATTGGTTTCATTTTAATCGATCTATGAATTCTATTATTATAAGCATTGACAAGTTTGTCCAACACATCAATATATTTTCTCGTGCCTTTGGATGTAAAATATTTAAACATTTTTTCTTTCAAAGTTCTGTTTACTCGTTCAACAATGCTGCACTTTATTTTCGAATCTTGAGATGTAAAATGACGTATATTATTTTTATTACATAATTGTTTGAATAATGTATTTTCAAATTCCTTCCCTCTATCTGTACGTATTTTTTGGGGAACACGACTAATAAAAATTTTTTTGAATGCTGAAACAATTTCTTTTCTTCCTTTAGTTTTCAATGGTATCGCCCATAAATATTTACTTAAAACATCAATTACGGTTAAAATATATTTGAAGCCTGAATTTTGTCTTGAAAATTCTTGCATATCCACAATATCTGCTTCCCAATTCTCGTCAACGTATGAAACATAAATACGATTTCTTTTAAAATTTTACGCCGTAATTTATGTAATGTATAGGTATACTGTTCTTTTAACCATCGTTTGATTCTCTCTTTTCTTATATTGGGAAATTGAGCTTTTGTTGCGTTATAAAGTGCTTCAATACTACCAAAGGACGACGGGTTTTGTGGATTATAATAAACCGAATACAAATATTTTTCCAATTCATTATTATTCGACATTATTGATGTGGTTCATAGTCCCAATCGGTTATTTCGTCAATTGATTCCCAATTTGCTTTTCTTTTTTTGGTCTGTGGTTCGTCTGATATTATTTTTTCAACAATTTGGTTGTCGTTTGAATTCTCTTCAATTTCGTTTTGTTTGCGTTTTTTCACTCCAGTTACACGAGATGGCTCATCAACAATTTTTGTCGGTAAATCCTTAGTAAATGCCGGTATTTCATCAGCAAATTCAATGTTATTTTTATTTATGTTTGAATAAAGATTTAACAATTTTGTTTTAATATTTTCGTTGATAATCAATTCCGGTTCAATATTTGCTTCATGCAATAATCGGATAAACTCGGTTTGACCGAAAAGTAATTTCCCGTGCGTTAATGAATGGTTAATAAGTGAAATTATATTACTGTCGGAAACAAAACCTCCTTTAGAATCGCGCACTCTTCCAATGATATCATATGCTTTAATGTTGGCCAATTTGAGGAATATTTTCATAATTCTATTCAACTTATCAAGTATAGTATTGATTGGTCTTTTTCTTTTATTTTTAATCGAATCATTTTCAACTAAAATATCCGTTGGTGTGTCGTCAATCTCCATAGTTGCTGGCATTGCAATCATTTTTTGATACCCACTTGACATGGTCTATTTTATAACTTTATTAATAACTGTACTTCCAATTTGGCCAAGGGCTGCAATTGCTGCTGGTATGAGTAGGGGGAGAAATCCTCCACTTTGTTGTATTAACTTTTTTCTTTTGTTTTTACACTTTCTTGTTTTTGGACAATCCAAAGCTTTTAATACACGTGAATATTTATTATATTTTTTCTTTTGATCGCTTTTAATTGATATATTTCCTTTGATCAAATTATGTGAAAGTTCAGATATTGCGTCAAATAAATCTTTGTCGTCACTAAATTCTTTCAAAATTAATTTTCTTTTCTTTGGTGACTTTTTTGAAACCTTTTCCAAAAAATTAATGTTATTTCGAACAGACTTTGACATTGTTCATTATATGACACCTGATTATCTACTGTTATTTATTCTTATTAATACTGTCTTTATATTTCTTTTCTTCAATTAATTTTTGTTTTTCTTCTTTATTATCATTTGATGAATAATCATATGACTTTTTTGATGACTCATCTTTTCCCCATGAACTCGATGTTGATTGCTTTTGTTTTTCATCTTCATTATAGAACCTTTTGTAACCAAATTGATCGTTTTTACTATTCCAGCTCATATTTCAATACAATATGTAATAAATTGGCGAGAAATTAGTTTTTGATAATATAGCTGGTGATAATTCTTCTTTTGTCAGTCGGGATTTTAATCTGAATTGTGTTGGTGTGTCGGGTTTCAAGTCAATAACCAAATAACAATAAACCCTGTCGGTTGCGTCTTTATATACCTTTCTGAAACTTTTCAGTTTGTCTTTGAATAGTTGTTTACCCAAATAGTCAATTTGATTCGAATCACGGAAATTACTCATCAACATAATATACTGGCAATTCAAACTTATATCCCGCATATGTTTCGATTGATGAAAAAAGTTTTGAATAATAAACACAACACTTAAATTTAAATGATGGCTTTCAATTGTGAATAATTTACTTAATTTCTCATCTTTGCTCATATCGTTCATTAAATCATCAATTATAATAAAGTTTACGCCTTTACTTT
>JAQFZR010000119.1:0-10025 GCA_034696065.1 Gustavia microcephala | reverse complement strand
CTACAAAATAAAATATTTATTTTTAAAGAAATAAATGAAATATTTTTGTTGTATTTTTCGTGTTTATATAAAAAGTATTATTTTCTGCAATAATGTAAATACAATAATTTAATTTTAAATTAATCCTTAGCAATGGTTTAACACTATATAAGTTGAGTTTATATTATTGATAAAATATGAAATTGGATCTAATTTTAAAATATTTTAACTATGAGTTAATCTAAAATTGGAATATTAAACTGTATTTTTTGATTTATTTAATTAATAATAATATTACATTGAAAAGGCGATTGTAATTTTGGGTAAATTCCTTTTATGGGTTTTTATTTTTCTATTTTTATTTATGTAAAATTTAACTTTCAAACTGTAAATAATATTTATTTCAATAATAATAATAACCAATACATATGGTATTTAATATATTGGAGTAAATATTACATTGCATTATTTTGTTAAAACAAATGTTTACTTTACAATATTGAACTTAATATGATGGCATTGACTAAACAGCCCTGTTTTTGCTTGATGGCCCTCAACAATCCACTTTCATTCAAAACTATTCCTAAATCTACCATCTTCTGAAATAAAAATTGCTAATAAACTTGATGTAATTAAATTAATCACTGAATTAATTAAAAATATATTCCCTTTTTCGGCGCCATCCAAATAATAAATAAATTATAAAATTAGTTAAATATTATTTATTGAATATAATAAATGAGAGTTCATAAATATTAACTGATTTTTAAATAATTCCGCAAAACTAAAACTTGTATTACCAAAAAAAAAGTATAAAACGTAAGAAATTTAAATTTTAAATAATTGTATAACATTATATAAATATTTAATTTTTAATCTTAAAAGTGGCCGAAACTTTATTATCTGTTATTAAGCAAAGTCTTTTGCAAACATCCCTCATCATAATCTTTGCATGTCTTTGAGCCTTACTTGTTAGTTTTGCTTAAATTTTTTCATATTTTCTTGAATCAAATTACATTCTTGGGTAACAGTAGGCCTTGAACGTAATTTTAATAACGTAAAAAACCATAATTATTTAATATGTCTGGCCTGCAATACATTAATGGTCACAAAATCGATAACAGTTTTAGTCACAAAATCGATGTCATTGGTGATCCAAAATTATAATACTAAAATTGTGACAAAATTTTATTTATCAATTTATATTCTATTACAGTTTGAAAATTTGATAATATAAAATTATCTCTAAACTATTTTATAACTTAAAATTAATGAGAAATAGTCAAATAGTTCAAGTTATCAAAAATTCAATAATAACTTTGTAACGTAATTTATTTTAATTTCAAAGTAGAAAGAAACTTTTTGTAAACCACGTGAATAAAAAGAATATTTTTACATTACAAAATTATTTTTCCTGGTGTTTAATTCTCTCTGTTGAATTTTAATTTGCACTTCAAGCATGATACATATGTACAAATATTATTAATGTTATTGTTTTTATAATAAGTACAGTCAATATATCAAGACAATGACATTACTGTTAAGTTGAACTTGGCATTTGTATATTGACTTCACAATAAAAAGACAATAAGATTATTAATATATTGAACATTGTCTAATTACAGTCTTTTCAAAGTTATATGCGAAATGTTGAACTATTCGAATATTGAATCAAATGAAATGAAATTTATTCAACGAGTACAAAACCTCTACAAAAGTTTGTGCATAAAGTTTCGTTGTTTAAAACAGTGAATTGAGTTATTGTGTGTTAATTAAAATTTTGGCGAATATACATAATATTGAAGTTAATCCCATAGTCCAAGGTTATTTCTACAGACGAGCTATGTTTCACTTAAAGAAAATACCCTAAATCTAGGTCTTTTTGTATACAATTAGATAGAAAATTTTATTTTATGCTAAACAGTCCCAAAAACTAAATGAATAAACTGTTTTTATTATTTTATAAATCAATAAATATTATGAAACAAATATAATTTTCATTACGGAAATATTCCAGAATTTGAATAATATTAACAAAAACTCTAATATAAATCAAATAAAATTAGATAAATTCTTATTTAAACTTATGAACCAGTTATTAAATACTCAAATAATAAGCGTATGTTATTTTTAAATAATTGAATAAATTACAGTTTACTATTAAATTTAAATGAATATCAGTTTATAGTATTAGAAGGCAATCTCTAATTATTTTAAAAAGTTTAAAAAATGAAATATTACACAAATTTTAATAAAAATGGGATGGTTAAAGAACAATTTATAAATCTAGTAAAATATGAATTGCTACAACAAAAATTATTAGTTCCTTCGGCTGCAAATTAATCATTGCAAGCAAATCACAATGAAAATTAAATTTACTTCTGTGCGCAAAATTCTATTTTTAAATTCCGACTTATTAAAGTTTGTTGTGGTTTTTAGGGGCTTAATATCAAATAGTGATTTTTATTTTGTACAGCCTTTGCAATTATACCATGTTCAACTTATTAGTAATGTCAATGTCTTTTTAATATTTTACAATAGAAGACAATCACATTACTAATAAGTTGAACATGGTTTAATTGCAAAAGCTATATTTGAAATATGGATTAATTAAGAAAATCTATATGGGGTTAGAGGTTTAATTAATAAGATTGTCTAGTTTTGGCACCCTTTTCGCCACTGACTGAAACACCACACACTATTTAAATAAAATAAATCAAGCTTTTGGGGTAGAAATTAACATAAATATAATTTGATCTTTGTGGAAACTCATAAGCCAGATGAGGTAGACAATTAAATGACTGCCTGTAGTATATGTTTAGATGAGTATAAGAGTGGTTATACCAGTTCAAAGCTAAAGAATAAACAAATATTATATACTTTAAAACATAAGTTCTCTTATAATCGAGAATCTGATTGCTATTTTAAACCTATAATTTAATCTATTCTAATATTAAATTTATAATCGATTACAGATTTTAATTGCCTATATTTTATATACAAAATAATTTTAAATAAATTAAGTACAATAAATCCAATAACTATTTATTTACTTCTAACTAGGGTTGGCAGTCGTATTTTTCTTGTATAATACGTGTTGTATTATACGTATTATACTATGAATAATACAAACTACAGTTTTAGAAAAATACAAATTCAGGTAGTGACAACTAAACCTGCTCGATTGATGAGCATTTTAATCATTGCTGTATTACTCCAATATTAGCATCAATTAGATTTTATTAATAAATACTGAATATTGCTACGATTTTAATGATGATAATAATGATTGTAAAATAACTTTCTAACAATATTTCAAATAATTCATTTATTTTCTACTTATAGCAATAATCAATGCTGAAGAAAAAAACATGTATAATACGTATAATACAATGAATAATACGTATAATACAAAGCTATTTTCAAAATACGTGTATTTTTCTAACCCTAATAACAATACTTAACTGTAAACACATTGTTAAACAAAAGCAAGACTATAGAATTTAAAAACAATACTTACCAAAAAGTTAGTCTAAAAATTGTTAACATAAACAAAAAAATAAATTTTAAAACCAGATAAAAATTATTTTTTACAATATTGTAAATTAAGCACAAATTAGTACTAAAAAGCCTGTAACACTACATGTAGACCGGATGCTGGTTTAGTATATAAACTCAGATCCAAACGAGTAAATCAATCAGTTTTATAACTGCAAATAATTGTAAAATTTTCTAAAATTTTTAATAAAGTTTTTTATTTGTTCCGGTAAACAGATCCGGGTCCAGCAACTCTTAGGAAAGATCCGTTGGAGTGACTAGTTTGGTTTGGCGGTTTCGGCTCTGGTGGTTGGCTTAACTGTCTGTGCGACTGTTAGCAGTTAACAGACTGCTGCAAGTCCTCTGCCGACGTGGTTCTGGTACAAGTCCAGATCAACTGATAGTCAAATCGAGCTGTGATGGTAATGGCTCTGGTAAATTGATTTGCCCGTGAAAATAAATTCAATAAATTTTCAATAAAATCAGTCAACCTTTAAACTAGTCCAACCCTTTGTATCCCTTATTTCTGTATTCAATAAAAACTACCACATCACATCAGCTTATCGCACATGGGAGGTGAAGAAGTGTGCGATAGTTTTCACATTACCTCAGATGATCCTGCCTGCAGTCAGGAGGTGGAGACTTGTAGCGATAGTTACCACTTCACCTAATCTGATCCTGCCTGCATTCTGGAGGTGAAGAAGTCTGGCGATAGTTACCACATAATCTCAGATGATCCCGCCTACACCCGAGAGCTGATAAAGCGTAGCGATAGTTACCACATCAGCTCATCTGGTCCTACGCTTCTACACTAATTTCGAAAATTTCCACTATTCTGAAAAGTAAGATTTTAAAATAAATTAAAAATCTTTTTAAAATTATTCTGTTTAACAATGGACATACTTACAAGAGAACAGTACATACCTGTTGTTAGTTAAGAACTTCTAATCTACCTAGTTAGCTCAAAAGTGCACTTCTAATCGTAAATTGCGATGTGAAGAAGTGTTGCGATAGTTACCACTTATAAATTATATAATTGACTTGAACATTATTTGTAAAAATAAAAATTTTATTTGATTGTTTTCAAAAATATTTAACAATGTAAAATAAATGCGGGACTGAAAAGCTGTAAATTGTTTGAATTCAATGCTTTGGCCGTTTATTTTGAAATTTGGTTTTTCGATTTTCATTTTGAAAACGATATTCTTGTCCAGCAAAGCGTTTAGTCCAAAATACGCTTCTCGCTACGATTTGAGATCTTGACAGACATTGAAACCAATCAAAGACGAAAGAGATTCGTCAAAAGAATAAGTTTGAACAAATTGGTGTCAATTTGTATTTAAATACTTCATCTAATTCACACTTTTGCTTACAATAGGTATATAAACGTTACTATTAAAGAACTTTGTAAAATGCGTTGCTAATAACTCTTTGCTTACAACGAGAGTATTCATGGGGGTGTTGAGTGGGCGATTAAAGACCAAAACCGTATATTACGTTAAAATCGTATTGAAAAATTTCTTGGACATTATAATGTCAAGGTGAGATACAACCTTTGTATCTAAACTTTGAATACTCTATTAAACTTTAATTGAATAATATTTTATTACTAATTTTTTTAAATTCATTAAAATAATACACATAATATAAACTTCTATACAAATGGCTTTCAAAACATTTATTGACTTATTGGTCATCCATTAGAAATAATTTTATTTAATTCAAAATCCATCTAAAGTTGTAAATTTGGCTTTTGGTCAAATACAACCTAATAAAGACTTATATTAATATAATGCGAAAAATATTTTATTTCCTATTACGTTGTTCTTACTCATAAATAAGTAATGCCAGTAAATGATTATGTTTAAAAATATTAACAATATGTTTAATTGTATTAAACGTGATATTTAATAAACAAGTTAAGAAGTCGCAAATTAGACTTATTATGACGAACAAAACAATTAAACTAGAAATTAAATATTAAAGTCTTTGTAATTTAATTTTTGATGAGTTATAAGAATGTGAAATCAAAATTGCAAAATTCGGAATTTTTAAAAAAATATTCGGATCTTGGCTCTAATTTTAACAAGGTTCCTAAAGATATAAAGCAGTAGTTTATCAAATATTCTACTTTTTCATGTACTATAAAAATCCTAAATCAAAATTATAAAATTTGGAATTTTTAAAATTATTTTAAAATATTTGCGCTATTTTTATTAAATAGATCTCATATTTTATTATAATACTCAAGAATTGTTAGACAAGACTGCCTTGAGCATTGCAATTCCCCACTTTCCCCAACTCTAATAAAAGTATACAAAAACATTAATATTTAACTCAATTATTACAGCTTTGGTCTTATAAACATTTTGTGATTTTTTTAGTTTTAATAAATTACATAAATTTTACTTAATATAATTTCCTAATAATTTATATTATATTTCAAATTATTAATAAACTTTAAATTTTATAATATATAATATAACAGAAAATAATAAAAATTATGAAGAATGCTATCAAATATGTATTGAAAAACTTTACATAAAATATAATAATTGTTTATTAAATCCATTTACTAATGAAGAATCGAAACCAATTAACTTAAATGAAAAAAATTATAGAATATGTGATAATATAAACGATTCGGTAATTAATGATGAAATTTGTAGAAATAAATGTTATAAAGACTGTCAACAAATGTATTATTCATTAGAATTTGAAAATCATTTCACAATCGAAGAAACAAATAGTAAAATAACAATAAATGCGAGTAAAACACAAGAATTTCATTATAAAAGTGAACCAAAATATGATTTAGTAATATATCTGTCAAATATCGGAGGTTTGATTGGAATGTGGTTTGGATTTGCTGTCATTGATATCAGTTATTTGATTAAAGCAGTTATGAGAAGAATAACAAAAATTATTGTTTATATTTTAAAATTGAAATTTATATTTAAAGTCATAATAAATATGAAAATTTTCAAATTTCTGATAATTTTTCTCAATTCAATTAAGAGATTGTTATTAAAATTGGAAAAATATGATTATAGAAAAGCATTACAACTCTTAACTCTACCACTGATTTGTTCACAATGTTATCAATTAATAACAGATTATTTAGAATTTTCAACAGAAGTGTCGGTAAATTTAATTCCGTACAGAGAATTGGATAATAATATTCCCATTGAATCCATTCCTGCGATAACTGTTTGCTATAAAAATAGATTTGAAAAAATGCTTTTCAATAAAAGATTTATTAATAAATACAAGAATATTATGAAAGAATATGAAAAGTTGTATAAAATCGATTTGAGTAAACAAAATCTAAATAATTTAAAAACAAACGATGATTACAAAAAAAAATTAATTTTTTTATTTTCACAAAATAGAAAATCTATCGATGATATGTATAAATTAATGTGTATTAATAAATGTACACAATCTAACCATGATCGGTTTACTTATTTATACAATAATTTAAATGTTATAAATTTAACTGATTTTGAGAGAAATTATAATCAATTAAATAATAAAGGATTGTATGGAATGAACGCAACGCTAAATGAACTGAGAATTAATTCAATGAATATTATTTGTGAACATTATTTAAGAAGTAATTCAAAGTTTTATAACAATCAAAAATGCAAAGCTATTGAAGCTTTGAATTTTAATGGAAAATGTCATACAATTAATACTGAATTAATTAAATTCAATAAAATCTTATATTTAGAAACCGAAATATTTTTATGTTTAATAGAAGAAAATTTGTTTAGATTTGATTATATGGAAAAAAGTTTTTTCATTCATTCTTCAAAATCAATTCCAAAAATAACAGATAATAAAATAATTTTAACAGATTCTGGTTTACAAAAACTTTTAAAAAAAGATTTTTATATAGAAAAATATGGTTTCAAACGATTACCAAAACCTTATGACACAAATTGCTATAACTATCAAAATAGTACTCGATTTCAGTGTTTGAATTATTGTTATGAAAACTCATACAATAAAACATTTAAATGTATTCCAAATTCTAATCATTTATTAACCGTTAAATTATATGAAGAATATATTGAACCGAATATTACATTCTGTAAAAATAATACTAATATTAAAGAAATTTTGAAAATAAATTCTAAAACAATTAAAAAATGTGAAAGATTTTGTCCGAATTCTTGTGAAGAAGTATTGTTTACAACAGATATTAAAACAGATAAACTGGAAAGTTATTTGAGTGGATTTTATTTACAAACATATATTTTTAAATTTAAATCATTTAATTACAAAAACATCATATATTCTCCGAAAATGTTATTTACAGAACTCTTGATTAATATCGCAAACACTTTAAGTCTATGGCATGGAATCCATTTCCTATATCTTTTAAAAGCATTTACAAAAATTATAGTTAAAATTCTACTAAATATAAAATCAAATTCAAATTTTATAGAATACAACATATTGAAAAGTTACACAAATTATACCAGGGTAAATATTATTTACAATATTTTTAAAAAATACAAACAATAATTAAAGTGAACGGTTGTGTATGAACGGGCATATTGGGAAATACTTGAAAAACCTAGCTAATTTTTGGAAGAATTTCATAAAATTTTCCGACGTTTTAGTGTTAAAACTTTGAGATTAATTTTTGGGATTTTTTTCAATTATAAATATTTGCTTTTGAACTGATTTTTATTTTCTTTTACAGATTATATTTGTATCGATTATATCATTAATACTATTATACAAATTGTGTGGTATTTCGAAGCAATACTTCAGTTATGAATCAGTTATTAGAATAGATATCAAAGATATTATTGAAGACAATAATTATCCGTTTATTTCTATTTTCACAAATTATAATATTTTGAAAATAAAAAATAATAAAATATTTAATAAAAAGTTAAAAACATTATGTAATGATTTAACTCAACCAAAAGAAATACTAATATTTAAATGTATGGATAATATGAGAGAACATAATTTAAGTTTAATTCAATTATTAAACGAATACTTAAATAATAATATAGAAATTTCAACAAAATATTTAAATCAATATAAAAGTTATTTTATTGATGAGAATAATATTCCCCTAACTATTACTTTTATAACAGCAGTAAAATTAAAAAAAGAATTTATAAAATATAAATCTTTAAATTATGAATTCTTTCATGTTTTAAGAAAATATTTTGATTATTCAGAAATAAATAATATTTTAATTCATTCCAATCTTATACTCGACACGAATTGGCGAAAAGAGAGTTCACATATTTTCAAAAGATTTACCACTTATTCAGAAAATTATACTTTTATTATACAAAAATCTGTTGTAAGATATTTATCTGCACCGTATGGCAAATGTAGGGATTATTCATCATTGAGTGGCCAACCATTCAATAGCACCTCTCAATCGCATTGTTTGAGACAATGTTTAAGAAATTATTGGAAAAAATTAATGAATTGTAGTCTTATTTTTGTTGATAACTATTTACATGAAATTGAAATTAAGTCAATTAATAAAAATGTTTGTAATTATAGTTTATATTTAAGGTTCGATAATATATTGCAAGAAAAAAACTTATATGAAATGTGTCGGAAGTTATGCCCAAAAGACTGTCATTTAGTTAATTATAATTATCATTACATTCCAAGTAATTCTCTTAATGGAAGAGCATTTTGGCATAACATTAAACAATGGGATAAAATACTTAAAATAAGTTTTATTTGGGACTCAACTCAACCCATGTTTCACTATATTGAGGAACCGTTAATGACATTCACTGATTACATATGTTATTGCGGAGGACTGTTTGGTATTTGGTTTGGAACTAATGGAAGAGATTTTATTATTTTGATATTCGATTCCCAATTATGGCATTGGATTTGGTCTATAATTAAAAACACATTTAATAGATTTCATTAATAACTTTTACATAATAACTAATCAATTAATATTAATTACATTTGTCTATAGGTCTTAGCAAGATTCATTTTATGATATGATAAAGGAAATTTTATTGGCACTAACAAATATTTTATCTGATTAATTTTTTAACCTTATTCACCTGTAACCACCCTTAAACTCACCGTTAGAAAAACTGATCCTACAAAACTACATACATTTATATAATCGTTTTGATCAAAAAATTATTTTTTGAGAAAACTGGCTGCTGATAGGGGGTTATGGTGGGTTAAATGGGGATTAAACTTTGGCCAATTTATAGAATGAAAAAAGTAGATAAATAATTTAAGAGGCATATATATGATTTCAATTTTCATGAATTAAATTATTACAGTTTTAACTATATTTTAAAAATTATAGTTTTTGTATATAAGAAAGTAAAGTTATATGAATTACTAAATTACAGTTTATAATTTAAAATTGAAGAACTTTAATAATAATAAAAATACAATTTATTTAAAATCATCCATTACTCATACAGAGGTGAGAATTAAATAACGTATTGGCTTAATTTAATAAAGTTAACTGTTTAGTTAAATTA
>JAQFZR010000118.1:0-10051 GCA_034696065.1 Gustavia microcephala | reverse complement strand
TTAATCTTTTACCGTAAGGCAAAAGTCGTCACATATGAGGTGTTGGACACTTCATACGTAACATTATGGTGGCAGCGTGGGATGTACGTCCTAATAGACCGCATATCTTGTAGTTTTCCTTGTCACGTGAATTTTTCAAACTAGCTAATGGAGAAGCGGTTTGATTAGTCACACTCCCTAATTTCCCACTATGTGTTGGCGCTAACACGCCTGTACACATTGGTAGACCGCATTTTCAGTCAATTTGTCTCGTCGTAGAGACATCTTTGGCGTAGGTCTTAATTAACTAACGATTTACAATCTACTACTCACCAGAATCTCTCGAAATCTAACATCATTTTTGAACTGATGGCGGATGGTCACCAACAAATCCAACGTGAAGTGGTCGCTGAGGAAATAGAAAGAACACCCGAAATGACGGATGAACAATCTGGAATGGAAGTCGATTCATCCCATACTTCTGTTACTTCGACCACATTACAAACAATACCAACTACTTCAGAACAACCGACAAGAAGTGAAAGTCCGACATCTAGTATCCCATTTCCCGTTATGACCACTCTTTTGGCAAATAGCAGAACAACATTCACACAGAGTCAAAGTAATAGATGGAGAACTGTTGTTAAAAAAACTACTGGTACAAGTAAGCCTAAAGAATGGTTACCTAACCTGAACTACGTCGACCAAATTTCCAAAAGAAAAATACGGATTCGAGGAAACGATAACTTCAACTTCTCAAAGGATATGCCGATGGTCAGAAAAATGAGCATATTTCCGGAACAAGAAGTAGACAAAAGTATTACATGCATTACTGCAGGAAGACATCATTTATATGTTGGTTTCGGCAATGGACAGATTCGAATTTTGACAATAACAAAGTTAAAAGACATGGAACCATACCATGAAAAGATGACGCAATCAGTAAGGCAGATAATAAGAGGTGTTCCGAGAAAATATTTCTTGGTTATCACTAAAAACACAATTGCACAATACAAAGATAATTACACTAATCCAATAGAGACAATTTTTGTAACCCACGAAATAGTCGGAGTCCTAACCGAATCAAAAGTAAAATTGTTCGCAACTAAAATGGGTGTAATTCATCAACTTATATTCAACGAAAAGCAAATGGAAAGAAGCAAACCAGTCTACAATTTAGAATCTGAAATCGATTTTTTTAAAGTAGCGATAAATCAAGATGGTGCAATTCCTTTTCCTGTTATAGTCCAGTGTAAAGATAAAGTTGCTGTACTCAATGTAGAGTTCAATAACATCTGGACAGTGGTAAAAATAACGAAAATTAAAGTTATTCACCTTAATCACAAATTAGTTGGTCGAATATTGACAGTATTTGGCAATGAAAAAATATTCTTTGCTGGCTTACCTTCAGATTGTATTGAAGAACCCAAGAATGAAATCCAAGTTTATCAGGTCCCAGAATTAACACCAAACACTAATCCAGAAATCATTATTAGTCAAGGAAACATAATATGTAATGTTATACTTTCTGATGGATTTCTTATGGTAATTAACAATAAAAATCAAATAGAACTATATGATAGTCGGAAACTCGAGTTAGACTTTATAATACAGTTCGAAAATAAAATTACAACATGTATTAAACTTCGAAATTACATAATCACTGGTACTGAGGATGGAAATATTTTGGTCAACAAAATAAACGAAAAAGATAAGAAATGTATTAATTGTTCTAAAAAATTAAGTACATCAACTTATGATGTAGTGAAACTATGTCAACACAATAACTAATAACCAATAAATGTTTAAATTATAGCGATCGCACAAAATTATATCTACATAAACGATGAATTAATGAAAGTTAAAGTTATTCCTAAAATCGCTGAAATATATACTTCAAAAAAGAAAAAATTAAATAATAAAGGCATTTTTATTCGAAATGGTTTACGTTTTATTAAAAGGGTCACTCAAGCTTACAACATACCTTATACGTTGAAAATAATAGAAGAGTCAAATAAATTCAAAGGCACGTTGAAAATCGAAGCAATGAATATTGAAATAGAAGACATAAATCTAAGTAAACGAGCCGTTCAAAAAAATCTTGCATTTAAATTACATAGAATTTATTGTAGTAAAATAATTAAATTTTAATAAGTTTAACACAATAAAATTTTATATATAATAAATAAATAAATAAATGTATAATTAATCAAGAGAAATAAATATAATTCTTTCAAAACAAGAAATAAGATTTTTTTTTAAGAGGTTCCCTCCTACCACCCCCAGATCTCTGACCTGGTCCTCTTAAAATACTTACTATACATACTACCTCAATCATCCATTCCTGAAGACGCCATCCATCCTTGGAGATGCCATCCATCCTTGGTGACGCCATCCTTCCTTGGTGACGCCATCCTTCCTTGTGACGCCATCCATCCTTGGTGACGCCATCCACAATCGGAGACGCCATCTATCCTTGGTGGCGCCATCCTTCCTTGGTGACGCCATCCATCCTTGGTGACGCCATCCATCCTCGGAGACGCCATCCATCCTCGGAGACGCCATCCATCCTTGGTGACGCCATCTATATTCGATGACGCCATCCATCGTCGGAGACGCTATCCATCCTCGAAGACGCCAACCATCCGAACCAACGTCAACGAAACAAACACTTTAAACAAGAAAAAGTATTAATAAAAAGAATTTTTTTATAAATAAAACACCCGGTCCAGAAAAGAAAATAAAGACGAATTTGTACCCCAAGAGGTAGGGATATCGAAATTTCCCGTTCCCAGCACATCCGGCCACACCTACCTGATCCTAGTGGCCGTCATGCTCACTCGCGACCTCTCGACAGGGTTAATTCGACTATTTTTAGCATACGATTAAGAGAGAAAAGAGGAAGTAAAGTATAAGAAAAGTACGGTGGGTTAATGGGCCTAAGTGACCCCTCTCCGGGGCCACAACTTTTTACCTGAAAAGTCCTGGAATATACTGAAAAGCAACTAAAAAAAATTAATATTAATATTTATATAAAATAAATGAAAATAATAGAAATCTAAATTATTCTTGATTTATTTAAAATTAAAAAAAATCTGGGTTAAATAACAACAAACAAATATCTGGGTTAAATAGCTATATAATATAGTAAGAATAAAAAAATGCATAACAAAATTATTTTTTCAATTAATTTTTGAGAAGCCCTTTGGAATAACGACCAAAATCCGAATTCCCAAACCACTCGAAACTGGAAATAGGTTGCCCATTCAAAAGTGAAACTAAAAACCACATACATCTTTCAAAACAAAAAGAAATAAACTTTATAGAGAAAGCAATACAAAATTAGAAATAAAATAAAACCTTTCATAACAATCAAAAGTTGAAATTTGGGTCAAACACAGACGTTTTATTTCACTTGTAATGTGTAAAGCCTCAGCCAGCTCATAAATAAAAGAGGGGTGTTTTACTGGACATAGTTCATTAACTGAAGGGTCTACATAATAAACTAAAACAAAGAAAAACGATTGAAATATTAAATCATAAAACAAAAATAATCAATACGTTTGTATAAACCATCAACTGGATCCAAGAAACGAATGCCAATTAATGCATGAATTGTTTCCTGCTTGATTCCTTGAGGTAAAATAATAAAGAAAACGACGGGTTTGTTTTCTTCTTGAGCCTCACAAATTAATTTTATAGCCATGGAAACCGAATCGACCATAAAACGATACTTATACTCAGGAAAGATTTCCACAAACTTAGCTCTTGAAGGTCTAATGTTACGCTCATATATATCATGTTTCCCAAATACACGATTAATAAGAATACAATGTTTTTTGAATTGTGGAATAACCGACCAATTATCCCAAAGCCGTAGGAAGAAGTTAATTTCCACGTGCCCGGTTTCGATATTATTCTGATAGTCACTAGTAAAACACAACGAATAAATGAAATAAAAATGTTTTGAAAATTAAGAAAACTAATACCGAGAGAAGCCATGATTCCTATTAAAACAACTCCGACGATTGAAATAAGCCAACAGATTTTGTAGTGTAAATGAAAAAATATTTGTCGGGATAACTTCCCTGAAGTCATCGGTTTTAGAAACGCTATAATTATCCAACTTAAGACGTTTAACGGGACCAGTAGTACGTTTCTGTGTATTTACTGAAGGTGCAGGACCAGAATCTACTTCCTGGATACCTCTGCGTGTTTTCGCTTCTTTGTCATATCGCCAAACAATGAAATCGCTCCAAAGTGAAGGACAACTCTCGGGAATTCTCGGTCGACTGGAACCTTCAAAGAATTCGGTCGGTTCGTCAGTTATAGCTGAAAACTCTTTCCATTGAATCCTATAGAACATCCTAGGATTATTGTCAATTCTTTCAACAAATACGTCCAGAATGGAAAGGATATTAAACTGCTCCCCTTCTTCGTCACTCTCTACATCAGTTATCTCTTCTTCGTTGTCTTCTTTCTGAATCCGATCATTCGCCATATTAATACGCGCTTTAAGGAAATTCCATATCAGATCTTTGTCTGAATTTTTCAATTGTGAGGGAGAAGTTATTCCAGAAACACGTGAAGTTGGAGGAAAAGTTGCTGTAGATGTTGAGGCTACGGTTCCATCACTAGTGTTAACTGGTTGAACTGCTGTATTTGTCGAAATCGGTCTAATTGGAGTAATAACTGATCGATTACCAAAGTTGACCGCCGAAAGATCACCCAATTGTTTTTTCAATTCTTTTGTAGTCATTAAACCTTTATCCAAAGTTTTATCGGGATCACTGAATTCAATTCCATATTCCAATCCAATTCCATCGAATCGTTTTAAAACACTTCGGCGAATAAGATCCCATAAATGAAAGGTAAATTCCGAATTACGAATACCAAAATTTGTAACATAAGGAACCGATTGCCAGTTTGGACTACGAAGGGATGGTTTGTCTTTCATATATAAATTTAATCTCTCCTGAAGTGAGCGGTCAGTCAAAGGGAAAAACTGTCTCTTAAGGTTCGAAATTTCCTCAAGCTTTTCTTCTATTGTCTTCATATTTTTAAAGTTTGCTTCGACACGAATAAAGTGGTCACGAATTTCTTCAGGGGTGCTCTCAGAAAAATGATAAAAAAATAAATCCAAAATGTCAAACGAATAGTAATTGATTTCGCTGCGCCAAACAACGTCCATGGATTTTCCAATAAAGAAATCTAATTCATCTTTATCAATGAAACATGGAACATATCTCATATTAACTCTATTATACTTAACATTTGGAATCAAGCTTATAAAATCCAAATTGTTATAATTAATTTGATGTAAATAAATTGCATTCTTCGGATCACAATTCTGACCAACAATAAAAGAATAACAAATCTTTTTTGCATATTCTTTCGGAAAAGACAATATAATTGGTCGATCAAAAACTAGAGACGAAAGCCAAATCTGCAAAATTCGACCTTTAGGAAAGTTTGCCCATTCGTGATCATTCAAAATTTGATAACGGGTAGGACAAACACTTGGTGGCCAAGCCATTGCAGTAGACCAAGCAAAGTCCATCAAGGTCCATTCAAAGATTCGTCCATTGTCTTCAGTTTCATAAACAAAAAATTTGTGAAAAATTGTTTCAATAAACGACCATCGGTCAATTAGGAATCCAAGAATAGCAAAACGTATCATTGAACCAAAGTCAGTAATCCCAAAAGCAGAATATGACAAACAGTCATAAAGACAATCAAACTCAAGTGAAGTTCTATAAAGATGAAATGAGTCACTAATATATTTTGGAATAAAATTATAGTCATCTTCATAAAGAGAGTCTTCGGTTGAATCACATCTTTTGTTCTTGGACAACTCATCCCTTAAATCGGTTACACACTTTTCATGTAACTCAACACCACCTTTATCGACCCAAGACTGCTCTAAACTGTCTCTATTTGTGAAGTTCTCTTCGTTTGAAGAAATTGAGTTTAGAACATTCGAGTATATTTCCATTTTATACTGTGAGAGAGAATAAAACTAATATAAAAATGAGAACAATCAAGTTTACAAAAAGAAAGTGGTCAAGAGTGTAATTAAAGTTCACTATCAACAAAATTTTAAGATCTTAAAATGAAGACTACAAAAACTCAAACTTGTTCCTCAAATTAGGTCAAGATCTGATCTGGCCAATTTTTATTATAACGGTTTGATTATTTTGATCACATATATAAAATGTAATGGTTATAATAATAAAAACGTAATTAACTAAAATAAACTTTATAAGAGGATGCAAGCCTTTAAATTAATAAATGACCATTAATCCAAGAAAACATAACTATCAACAAAATTTTATTAGCTTATATTAAAGTACATGAAGAGATGTATATACTAACTAAATTTGGTCAAGATCCGATCTGGCCAATTTTTGTTAGGAAAATTTAAATATTTTGAACATCCCATATAAACAATTTATAATAAACAAACATAATTAACTCAAGGAAATTTTATATAAATATAAGCAAGTGCTAAAAAGATTAAATGACCATTAGTCCAAGAAGACATGACTATCAACAAAATTTTATAACCCTATATTAAAGTATATGAAGAGAGGTATATAATAACTAAATTTGGTCAAGATCTGATCTGGCCAATTTTTTATACATCAACTTAAAAATTTTGATCATATATAAAATCAATAAAAAAAATCGCAATAAATTTTATAACATGATATAAAACAAGCAAGCACCAAAAATAAAAATTGACCATTAAAATATGAAAATATAACTATCAACAAAATTTGATGGTCTTATCTTGTTGGTCATCAAAAAATAATATATATTTACAAACTTAGGTCAAGATTTGATCTGGCCAATTTTTGTAAAACTAATTTGAATATTTTGATCATATATGCAATTTCAAAAAAATATAAGCAAGTTCAAATTTAGGCAAATTCAAAAAAAATATAAGCAAGTTCAAATTTAAGCAAATACAAAAATTTCCAAACTGACCATAAATAACAGATATTGCAACTGTCTACAAAACTTTTTATACCAAAATAAAGGCCAATATTTGATAGAAATTTGCATGCAATTTGATCTGGCTAATTTTATGAAAATTCAAATAATTTGATCATTTTATATATATATTATGCAAAAACATTCAAATAAGATTTATAAAATTCTACGCAAATGCAATTCTGAATAAATTTATGGAAAATTAAATTCAATATTAGTTCTGGCTAATTAAGTCTAACTGTACTTGGTCAATTTGCAATAAACTAGCTTGAATATTTAAAAATTAAATGTATTTAAAATAACAGTGAAACTTGCCAAAAACCAAAACCAAAATGGACCAGAGAAAATGACCAAAACCAAAAATGTAGTCCAGAACCAGAGAAAAACCAAAGCAAGTAACCAAAACCAACACTTGTTTATTACACAAACAACAAAAACAACACTTTTATCCTTTATACTTGAAAGATTATTACAAAATATTGCACTAAATTTAAACAAAACTGACCAAAATTAATCACAAATGAAATCAAAAATAAATTATTTTATAATAAAACTGTTATAAAATATTATTTTCAAAACTCTGATTGGGTTTTTAAATGACTTATTTCACAGCACACTACACTTTATATATTGTTTTCTTATCTTATCTTTATTGTGCCTAGAATGTTCCAATTATCTTATCTATCAATATGCCTAAAAGTTCTATGACAGATAAGATAAGAGTAATAAAAGAAAGCATGACTTTCTGGGACAACAAAGTTTGGATTTTTCGGGATTTCGGGAAATAAATAAGAGCCGACACAAATATCTATAATTCAAACACATTTTAATTTCGGGTTTTATTTTGAAATAAAAACGACACCTTAAAAAGAGAAAATAAAATTAAAAATACAAACTAGTTTTAAAAAACATCTGGACATGCTTGTCTACAAAATTTTAAGTACATAAATCGAAGTTCAACATGAATATAATAAACTATTAGGGTTTGTACAAAATCAAATTTGTGCCAATTTAACTTAGGACAATTTACATATTTTGATCATCAAATTGAAAATAGTAAAAAATACAATAATAATTTTCAATAAGTTATCAAGTAAACGATTACAAAAATTAACGACAACTTTTTGAAATTATTATTTGCAAAATGATTAATCAACCTTAGAAAGAGTAAAGTTTAAATTTCCACATTAAAGCAAAGTCACTGTGAAAATTTTTAAAAAAGATTAAATCCTTAAGTGAATCAAAGATATATTGTTTTGTGACCAATTAATCTGAAGTTTTGACATTTTATATAAAGTGATATGAATTTTTCTAAAATTAAATAAATTTGTGCTAAAATTAAAACTTACAAATCAACTCATCAAAAGAAAAAAAACAAAAGCGAATTTCAACGAGTTGTGACGATTTTAATCTACAACAGATAAGACTTAAAAATTTTATTTTTTAAAATTTATATACAAGCAATTTGCAAAAAAAATTAAATCTGCTTAAATCATTATTTAAGTAAAGATACAAATCTTAAACTGAATAACTAAGTTAATGTTAAATTAAATAGTTTGATCGAAAATAATTTATTAAAATCTTATTAAAAAGGCAAAAAATTAAATAAAATCCAAATATAGTTAAGATTAAAATTGTCCAATTTTTATAATGACCATATAATTTGTGTGATAATCTTTGCCTTATTAAATTCGTTAAACCTTCTTAAGATAGATAGCAGTAGTTTAAATTCTATTGTCAAAGATTTAAATTTAGAAAAAAACAAGCTATATTGAATTAAATTGACTAAAAATTTATTAAGACTTGTGTCTACAAAATTTTTAAAGTTCAAATTTAAAGTCTGTAAAGTTACTTAAATCTAACAAATTCTGGTCAAGTTATAAATTATCCAATTGTAGTTATGGTAATTTGCAAAATTTGATTACCTTAACATATATTTATTTTTGTATAAAAACCACAAAGCTATAAAATGTAAAACATAATACAATCTTCAATAATTCTAAATACACAAACAATTACCACAAATATTTTAACTATATTCTATAATGAGAATAATGATTATTGTGAACCAGGTGTATTAATAAAAGAGTGACCATAAATGGACAATGCTTATCTGTCTACAAAATTTTATTATTTGAAAGTCAAGTTCAGGATGTAATCTATTATCTATCAAATTTTAGACAAGATTCAATCTGGCCAATTTAAGTTATGGTCATCTTAAAAAATAAGATTACCTTAAGTGTAGAATATACAAAACATTTCAAGAATTTTACCTAAAGTGTAAAACATAAGACCATAAAATTTTTAATTACATAAACAATTAACACAAAATATATAAATTAAATTTAAAATAATGTATTTAAAATGCAAACTCATAAAGAACATTTCGAAATTATATGTGAATATTCGCAGAATGATCAAAATTTGTTTGAACGAACTATCAATTCTATGTCAATGCTAATCAAATAATAATTTTATTATTTTGCTAATAATTTTATTCATTAAAATTGACCACTGCAGAATAACTTTAGTCATTGCTGTATAACAAAGAAAGGAAAAAGACAAAATTCATTCTTCTTATATTTAAAACTTCATTTCAAATATAATGAATGAATGAAAACAAATCACAGTTATAAAAAAAAATAATTGTTTGTTTTTATATTAAATGAAGAAAAAATTCATTATCGAATTAGCAAATTATTTACAGTTTATAAAAATTGATAAAATTGGAAAAGATTAAGAAAAAATGAACTTTCATCAGACTGCAATCACACTAAAGTTACCTGCACTAATATAGTTCAATAAGTGTAGAGAATAATACACACCAAAAGAAAGTGGATATCTATTATCAAGTGCAACGTTCTCCACAACTTCGTCTTGAAATAAATTTTTATTATATTGAAAAATTTAAATTTTGTTCGTAAACTTTGAACTAATTCAGAATAAAATTTTAATTAACAGATAAAATGGCTGAGAACTTTCATCAATTAGATGAATCGCAAGCTTATGATGAGATACAATCAGGCAGTTATGAACAATCAACAGTTCAAGCAGGTGCAGACGGTGGTGAAACATA
>JAQFZR010000117.1:0-10063 GCA_034696065.1 Gustavia microcephala | reverse complement strand
ATCTGAGATTTTATTCTTTAATCTTCGATATGAAACTAAATATTATTTAAACTTAGCTAAAAAGGATGTGGTCTTCATCCCAATCGGCAACAGCCATGTCCTCAATAAGAATGCCAACAAATCATCAAATTAGACAAAAACCTCAACAGGTATTCAATTACCGTAATCGAGAGGTTTTGGTCCAAATTATTTTACTTTTATTTTATTATTTTTAATTATTTTTTTTATTTCTGTTATTCTGTGTTCTTATAAATTCATTTAAATTTCTGTCAATAAATTACTAGAAATGTTATTAATTTTAGGTAATATACAAATATGTAAAGCCCTCACAACCCATATATCGTCCTCCGTCTGCAAGAGTTGGCTTTAACCGAACCGAATCACCCGAATCTCATTCCTCTTCTACGACATCGACTTCACAGTCAAATAACGAATCGAATAAAATGACGAAATCTGTTAATTTTGGAAATATATCCAACGGTTGGCTTAAGAATAATAAAAATTTGTTTTAATTATAGTTTTAAAATAACATAATTTGAATTCAGTTTCACAGCCACTGAAGAGTGCGTTAAGAAAATCAAAATCATTTGGAAGTAATAAAGAAATGAATGTCAATCAGGAATCGATTGGACATCTCATGTCAATCGATGGTATCTCTTGGGAAAGTGTGACTTTGGTTCGTCGGGCCATTGAGAAGACCAACTCCTTAACAATGAACCAATTGATGCAAATCGTTCGCATTCTTTGCAATAAAGCACTCGAAAAGTCCTGTTATTCTCACGCATTGGCTATCATTTGCTTAACTATTAATGAAAAACAATGTGAAATACGAAACCATTTATTCATTGAATCACTTATTAATTGTCTTCGCGAGTGGTTTAATGAAAGAGACAAACTTCGACTCACTTCTGGAGGAGCCCGTCGGTGGACCGCTTACGTGACTTTTATATCTGAGCTCTATATAAACCTAAAGACAGGACATCGAACTACAAAACCATACTTTTATGAAGAGAACGACGAATATGATTACGAATACGTTTTTGACCCGAATAAAGTTCGACCCAACGAAGCGACGACCACTTCTTTGATGGTTAAACAACAGAAACAGTTTTCAATATTACTTTACGACTCATTACAAGCAATTCTAATGAATCCAAACTCAACTCCAACAGAGATTGAATGTCTTCAATCAGTTCTGCGTTCTTGTGGTCAGAAAAAACTTTTAAAATTGTTATATTTATTCCAAAATAAACTATAGAATGGATACTACCTTTCCCATTAACATTGCACAGTGTGTTTATTTTACAATAATTTAAGTGTAATGTGTTTTGTGAATAACTCTTCATTTAATGCCTTAATGTTATGACGTTTTAGCCCAACTGTGATTGCATTACTAATATTTATTACATTATATTTGCGTTTCATTTCATTTTCAATTCATATGACGTTAAATAGGATTTAATATAATTTTAAAGAAATCTATTATTATTTTTATTTACAATAAATATTGAAAAATATATAAATGAAAGACACGTTTAAATAGATTTTAATTGAATTATTGAAATATTAATAATAAAATAAATGAATTGTTTGTCAACATATGTGGCATAATATGAATGAAATGAATGCCAACTCATCACAAATACATCAAAAGATGAGATCAGATGAGACATTAGATGGTATGGAAGGCATGGATACCATGGATGACGGTATGCGTTGATTAATATTTTGAATTAAAGTCATTTAATTGTTGACCAAATGTTTGAATTGATGTATAGATTCGGTACGTCTTGTAGTATTAGGTGAGGCCTCGATGTTGTCCACAGCTATCCTAAGAGGTGCTCAAAGAACGGGTACGTCTTTGAGCCGATCCAACAACACATCGCAGTCACGGCTCTCAACACTTGTGGCCGAGTATGAAGAGGAGGACGACGTGGAAGACATGATCTCTGATCCACTCCTTAAGAGTTTGATTGGACTGAAAGCTAAGCTTCGGAAGGACTCATTGGTGGTAACGGATCCCAATTACTTGAGACCATTCTGTGAAGTGATCAAAAACAAGGACGTAAGCGGACCCGTGACTGGTCTGGCCTTACAATCGATTCTCAAATTCATTAATTACGGACTCATTAGTAATGAAAGTGCAGTTCAAATGATAAGCGATTCGGTAACAAAAGCCCGGTTTATAGGAACGGACACAAGTAGTGATGAAGTGGTTCTCATGAGAATATTGAATGTCTTAAAAGAGCTTATAGTGAGACGATATGGGAGTCTGTCTAACGGTGCTGTTTGTGAGATAATGCAGAGCTGTTTCCGAATAGCATTTGAACCACGTCTTAGTGAACTGTTGAGGAAAAGCGCCGAACAGTCGCTCATAGATATGGTTCAGGTTTTGTTCAGAAGAATTCCAGAATTCAATCACGAATTTGTCGACGAATTATGTCTTTTGAAAATGGGTTCAAAAATGGGTTCGGCTTTAAATAAACGGACAAAACATAACATAAATAATAATAAAGAGTTTGCAAACAAACAAAGCATTAAATTTAATAAAGATTTCAATTCAGATAATGGTATTTAATAAGGATTTAATATAAAATTGAATTAATTAATGAATTATTTTAACTGAATTGACAGATAAGCGGAAGCACTACTACGGGTTGGCCTGTATTCACGAATTACTTTCATATTTAACTTCTTTAATAAATCCTTTACCCGAAGGCCAGAACACGGAAGCGATGATTAACGTCGGCCTAACTTTACTGACAGTCAGTTTTGAGACCTCTGTTCACGGGATTGGAAGCAAACACTGTTTGATATCAACTGTTAAAACAGATCTGTGTTGGAACCTAATGCAGGTCAGGTCAAAGTTGATGTTATAGTTATATAAAGTTATATTAATTTTGATTTATTATCGATATATCGCTCAGTTATTACAAAGTGATCGCCCACTTAACTCATTTGCGGCATCCCTTCGGTTGGCATTCCTTATATTCACAAATTTAAGAATGCATTTGAAATATCAGTTCGAAATAGTTTTGATTCGGTTAATGGATATCATAACCACAGGTAACGCCCCCTTTGAGTTCAGAGAGATTGCGGCCGAATATTTGGTGTCATTTTTCCGCCATTTGTCTCATTTACCGCATGAGATATACTTTAACTACGATTGCGATCCGTTTGCGTCTAATCTTTTGGAAGACTTACTCCAACTCTTCTCCAAAAATTGTTTTACGACTTCACTCAATACACAACAGACGTCAATGAGTTCTGTTCCCACTTTTCAGTTCAATTCTATGCAAATGTTGTCTTTGGACGCACTGTTAGCTATTCTCAAAAGCCTTCAAAAGGCTGAACTATGTCGGGATCAGCTTCTGGTGGTCTGTCCGGCCACTACTTTTGTTAATGTTGTCTACAATAAGAACACTAATGATATTCAGAAACAAGAGGTCATACCTGTTGAATGTCCAGCAACTGAAGTGTTGCCAAACAGTACGGCCTCTGAAGAACCAAAAGAATCAATACATGAATCGATAGAAACATGTGATTCGCCACAAGACGTTGACGTCGGATCCATTAGAGGCGACCAAATGTTGGACACATTCACCGAATTGTCTTCAGTGTCCGAAACAATCGAAACTTTCCAAACCATTAATCAAAACGATTTGAAAGATATTTCAGACAATGAATTGTCAAAAAGCGAACGAATAAAACAAAAATCTTATGTTTCGCATAAATTCCCAAAATTAGAAAAAGTGCCCAAAAATACGTCTGAAATAACAGAACAGAAGAATCGGAAAGTAATGCTATCGACGGCTACCGAACACTTCAACACAAAGCCGGCCAAAGGTATTCAGTTTATGACTGAAAACCAACTGATCTCTCATGAGATGGATGTCGTGTCCTTTCTTCGCGATAACCCAAAGCTCGACAAAAGACAAATCGGAGAATATTTGTCGAATAAAAAGAATTTAAATATTTTGCAGACATTTGTAGAAAGTTTTGCTTTCAAAGACACCCGTTTAGACGACGCCCTCCGCCTCTTTTTGGAGTCATTCCGACTGCCCGGGGAGGCGCCCCTCATCTCAATGATTTTGGAACATTTCGCACATCACTGGCACGTAAGACATGACATCTCTTATTAAAACAGTTTTTGAATTATTTATAAATAACTTTAAATGAATTAATTCAAGGAATCAAATGAATGTCCGTTTGTGAACGAAGACGCGGCCTTCAGTCTGGCCTACGCTATAATAATGCTAAACGTGGATCAGCACAACACGAATGTCAAACGACAGACCAATCCCATGACATATCAAGAGTTCAGATCCAATCTCAGACAAGTGAATGGCGGCAAAGACTTTGATCCAGAAATGCTTAAAGACATTTATTTTGCCATAAAGACCAATGAGATAATAATGCCGGCCGAACAGCAGGGGTTAGTTCGGGACAGATATCTGTGGAAGTGTTTGTTGCGTAACAGTGAGACCGAAAATGGCGTTTATTGGTATTTGAAGGACAAGACTGTCGATGAGTCGAATGCAATGACTGCCACTTCGAGTGAAGACATTAATTATAAAGAGTTTAGTTTGAAATTATCGACTTTAAACGGACCCATATTTTCGGTGCTTTGGGGCCCAACAGTCGCTGCAATGACTTTCATATTTGATAAAATAAATCCCGACCAACAGTCAGGACTCACTCGAAGACTATTGAATAATGGTTTCAATAGTTGTGCCCTTTTATGTGCCACTTATGGACATTTGGACAATCTTGTGGTCAGTTTATCAAAATTCATTCTCAACTCTTCTTATATGTCTGCGCCGGTAATGTCCACCAAAAGCCAATTGGCCGCTCAGTGTCTGTTCGGTATTACCAGAGAATATGCTAATGAGATGAGGGAGTCGTGGAATAACATAATTGAGCTCATCCTAAACTGGTATAACTCAAAACTACTGAATGACACCTTTGAAATCGAAGACTTTGCGCTCGAGTCTAAAAAAATTCGATTTAGACGTAAAGACAATCAAAAGCCAAAACCCGAAACCGACTCCGGGACTACATTTCTCTCAAGTTTTTATTCATATTTTGCGGGAAATCCACAACAAAATGAATTCACAGAAAATGAGACAAATATTAGTGGAGAGTCTGTAATCAGTGAAACTGACCCGAGTCGAGAGTCCAGTTCCCAAACCCGTCCGATTGTCAACAATTATTGTCAGCCTTTGCTCTTAATCATAGAGGAGTCAAAGTTTCTGCAAATCGATTCACTCTTAGCGCTAATCAAAGCTCTCATTAATATTCAGTTAAATAATGAGGAATTCGATGACGACATAGAAGTCTTCAAATTAGAAATTCTTATGAAAATAATTTTAATGAACAGGTATTTAGAATTAGATTATATTTTCTTAATTTTATAGCAAATAACAAATGGCTTTAATTAAAAGTTATTATTTTTGTATTTAGAGATAGAGTGACTGTCTTTTGGTTACAAATTTCTAAATATATATTGAGATTAATAATAATGTGTCCCAAAAGTCTATATTTATCTGAAAGAGTTGTCTCAACTGTCTTTCGACTCGCCATTAGATTCACTCCAAGACCTGATTCAATGAGTGAACAAATATTCTTATTATTGTGTCATTTATTGCTGTCATTTGAGCCAAATATGATTCAAAGGGAAACGACAGCAATTGCTTTGCATTCGTTTGTATCTCAATGTAGTTGTTATATAACCCAAAGCCAAGACTGGGCTATAATTTTCAATTTCTTACTCTCTGTTGGAATTGGATTTCAAAGGCGTTCAAAGAATAGCTCACAAAATGAGAGGAATGTTAACATTCAAAGTGATAACGAAGACAACACTAATGCCAACTCAGTTTCAAACACATCCCGTGGCTATACATCTGATTCAGAATTAGATGTAACCAAAACTTTAGAGCAAAACAATTCTTTTAGATTTTTTGCCGATAATTCGAACTCAAATGCCTTTAATTCGACTCCAATTTATAGAATTCTTAATTTGGAAGCGTATGAGAAGTGCACAGAAGTTCTCACTTTAATTATAAGAGAAGTTCTGCCAAATAATGTCAAAAATTTTCAACCCATTCCTAATGAAGGCAATGGCATAACAGTCGCACAATTAGCTGTCGATGCGTTGCAAAAGTTTGTCGAAGCGTCCATTAAAATACAGGTCAGTCCTGGAAAGGCGGGGCAATTGAGACGAACGGTGTCTCATAAATATGGCGACAGTCGTAAGGCTCGGCCTAAGTCTAGACCAACCGATGCTTCTAATAAGTCTCGATTCTCACGAATAGCAAACGCTATCCTTTCCTCGAGTGAGTCCGACGATGAGGAAGAGCCGCACCCGACTGTCAATACTAGTCAGCCTAAGTTCTCGTCTGTGACAGAGACCTGTGCCCTACGATTACTAGATTTGATGCATTATTTCCATTTAAACGCTGCGCTCACTGTTGACAACAACGCCTCTGAATTCTTATGGTCTACTCTTTGGTGTCCTTTACTTCAGGGTTTGTTATCAAAAATAAATTAAAATTAATAATAATTGTAATTATTGTACAGGTATTGCATTATTTTGTTGTGATTCACGCCGTCCTGTGCGAACCTGTGCCCTAACATTCCTCCAAAGGGCTCTCTTATTGCATGACTTGAGAGTGTTGTCTGCCTTTCAGTGGGAAAACTGTTTCAATAAAGTAAATAATGGTTTCTTTTACTTAATAATAGTTATCTCAATCAAAATAATTATTATTTTCAGGTTTTATTCCCTTTACTTTCAAAACTGTTGGAACCGATCAATATGTGTGACCCAACAGGTATGGATGAGACCCGTATGCGGACGACTAACCTTCTCTGTAAAGTGTTTTTACAACATTTGACTCCATTACTAACTCTTTCGACTTTTACCGCTCTTTGGCTCACAATTCTTGACTTTATGGACAAATACATGAGGGCTGACATGCAGACAGACCTTGTGGTCAGTCATGGCATCACTTAATTAATTCTTTAATTAATTTAATTATTGATTGCTTTACAGAAAGAAGCGATTCCTGAGTCGCTTAAGAATATTCTTCTGGTTATGGAAACGGCCGGTTGTTTCACCGATACGTTGGCGGCCATCACTTGGGATCGAATCGCAGTATTTTTGCCTCATTTACGTCAAGATATAGTTCCGCCAAAAGTTAACACCAATTCAGACGATAATAACGAAACAATTGAACAAAAATCACAAATAAATGAAACACAAAATGAAAGTTCAATTGAAACCAATTGTGAAGTTTTGAAAACAAACAATCAGTCGATTAATCAAACAATTAGACCTACCGTTGGAGAAGTGACCCAACCCTTCGTAGGTCAGGTCATTACTTCTATTCCTAACTCTACGTTCATCGATATGGAAGAGTGCCCTAAAATGCCTTTCACTCCTCCAATGGTTACTCAATTACCCGGTTTTCACCCAATGCCTACATATCCCGGAACTATAGAACCTTTTGTTCCGAAGACCACAATATCTAATGTTACCCAAAGAGACCAAAACTACGCGCCAAACGCACATAAGTCCGCATACCCGTGGCCGGCGCCCAGTGATCACAACAATTTATAATTATTATTAAATGTTTTTAAATTTTTATTCAAAATTAAATTTTATTTTTAAATTTATTTATATTTTAATAAATTAATTGATTTGTAAAGAACTGAAAGTATGTGTCAAAGAATGGGTTTCTTATTATCCTTACATTTAGTCATCTTTTAAACCATTAATATTTTAAGTTATGTATTATTTTGACCCCCAATACATACATCCCAATTGATTTGGCACATCCTTTCAGTTAAGTGCCACTCAATTAAAAATATAGAATAAATTATTTTAATTTAGATATAAAATTGTTTTGTTTTTTGAAAATATAATTTCATTTTATTATTTTTTACCGACTTTTTTAGATAATTTTTTATGTGTTGACCAATATTTGTCTCGAATGAATCCATGTTTGGGATAGTTTAGCTGCCGGTGCTGATAGAGAACGAGACTGACTCGAGAGGGGTCTCTTCTATTGGGGTGTTTGAGACCAGTTGTCGCATGAATTTCATGTTTAGCGCATTCGAACAGAACTGATCGATGAGACAGAGCTATAGCTAACCCTCCCATCGAATTGTCTTTAAAACAGTTCTCATTATCCGAATTGTATTCCAAGACTTGAACTTCTTTTGTGTCATAACTTTTATTAGGCTTTCGTTTACAACTTTTGCCGAAAACTGGTTTCAAAAGATTTGTTTTTGTGAACTCAATGTTTCTCACATTTGATTGACTTGTCTTTGAAAATACTCTTTTAATTGTTGGGAATTTAGTTAGAATTTCAATCGAACCCGAATTTATTTTATGGATTTGTTGTGAAACACTTCCATATTCATCGGTGCCGGCAATTGCATACATGGGTAATACATGGAACTGTTCGTCCTTTGGTCGGAGCCTCCAATCGCGACACTTAGTGAGAGTGACCACAACTGTGCTCCCATTGTTTATGTTATGTAAATCCTTATGAGAATGAGCACAAAAATCAATACAAGCAGTCACTCCACTAAAGGGACGACCCCTACCCACACCTATTCTACAGTCTGATCCTTCACTTTCAAATGCTATCTGTTTTTAATTTGAGTTAAACTTAATTTAAATCAATTCAATTAAATAGGATTATTCCAAACCTGATTATAGTAAGCGTCGGGAGCTATTGCCTCATAAAGAGGGGCTAAACCTGTGGCTAATTGTTGTAAATGATATTCGAGTTCCAATTCCTGTCATTAATTTTGATCAATAATTAAAATAATTGAATAATAAATTCTTAATATTATTTAAACCTCATTTCGTTTTTTGAGTCGAAATTTTCTAATGTTCTTGTGCTGACTGTCCCTGAATTTACATCCGTCCCGAAACATAGACCAACTGCACCCAAATGAATACGAGGCGCCCCTCAACCTCTGGTCCAACCCCTGACAGCCACACGTCTTCCTAAAAGATTCTAATGCTTTGAATCGAGAAATGAATAAAAATAAATAAATTTACGATTCGTTTTGAGAACATCTTCTTTCAGTTGAAACTCCGTATTCATTGACTTTATAAACAATAATATCATATAATTTATCGGCAAAATAGCGATCGATTGCATCCCAAACAACAATAGAGACAATAATATAAGCGGCCGAACATTTGTGCCCTTTTCGGTGTCTGACCAGAGCTAACATAACTTCCTGGTCATTAGATCGCCTTAAGACACATTTAGCTACAGGACAGCCCTCTTTAGACTTGGCCTCTTTGCCCGTATATATAACTGTCTCAATACGTATGGCTTTTCCAAATAAACCGATTCTGAGACAAATGGAAAGTTGTATCAAAAAACACCAAAACTTAAAACAAACCTTTTTTCAAGAATTTGTCGAATTCCTGGTATCGATGAAGAGAATCCCAACTGTTTATAGTATGGAATACTTCTAACTAAAAACATATCACATAAACAACTTATTTAACTCAATAAACAATATGTGAACTACCAATCAATCAATTATTACATGTCTTCCTTCACATACCATCTCATACCCAGACATACCATGACATACCCGTGCGAAGAGTACGATATATCGATAGAATCGAAGAGTTGCTGAAGATTTAATTTAAATAAATGCAAATTTGATGCAAGTCTTCATCTCATGCTTTCATACATTTTTATCCAATAATTATTATATATTTATATATATTTAATAGTTTTATAAATTTGAGCCAATTTGATGACATGCCAAACACCCAGTCATGGAATAACCAATCCATCAATCATTTAACCAATCAATCCATCAAACAATCAATAACTCAATCAATAAATCAATCGATCATTCAATAGAAGATTCAATTATTAATACATTATTAAAAACTTTTTTTGAGTGCATTTTTATATTGGAATAAATAAAATAATTTCTGTATTTATCATAAAAATTAGGTTTTTATTAAGATTATAAAACCTTAAATTTTGTTTTTTATACTAAATTTTTATAATAATATCAA
>JAQFZR010000116.1:0-10078 GCA_034696065.1 Gustavia microcephala | reverse complement strand
GTAGAGTTGTTGTTTGGGGTCACTTCATTCCCCCAACTTTAGACTTCGGCACGGCGGTGATAAGCCACGAGCTGTGAAGAATGGGATATGGTAGGTCTGGAAGAAGTTGGCTGGTCTGCACCTTCAGGACCCAGTTCGTACGTTTCGGCTCCCAGAACCCTGACGATACGATATGGTCCGGTGTTTGCGGGCGAAACTTTTACGCGACTCGGGTGATTTGTGGCTAGGCGTCTAACCACTAGATCGCCTATAGAGAAAGCCGAAGGGCGATGACGGCTATCATGCGCAAACTTGCGTTTGGCTTTCGTCTCCTCGGAGCGACTATAAGCCAGTCGTCTTGCCTCTTCAACGGTGGTCATGGCGTCAGGTTCCGTGCACAAACCAAAGTGAAGATAGCGGGGCGAAAACCCGGTGGCCGAATGAGGTGTACGGTTGTAGTTGGCCACCACATTATCCAACAGCGACGACCATTTGCGCTTCGGGTGGATTAGGAGCGCTATTCGCAGACCATTGGTCAGAGTATGGTTGACTTTTTCAACCAATCCGTTGGCACGCGGATGGTAAGGGCTTATGAGTCGGTGGTCGATGTTGTGTTCGGCCATGTAGTTGGCAAACTCTTTTGCGGTGTAATTCGTCCCGCGATCAGTTATTACAACTGACGGTAGTCCGATGGCGCGCTGCAGCTGTGTGAGCAATGTCACAACAGTAGCTGTTGTATTGCGAGGTGTAGCGAAGGCCCATACGTGACGGGAATGGTGGTCTATAAGTACCTGAATGTACTTAGCGCGGGTTTTTGCGGCGGCCGTTCCCATCACGACGGTGTCCATCGACCAAACAGTCATCGGCTCCTGTGGTGTCGGTATTGGTTGTAGTTGTCCAAGCCGCGGGCGGTTGGACACTTTGACCAACTGGCACTCATGACAGCTGCTGACGTGTTTGGCGATGTCAGTGGCAACGGTCGGCCACCAATAGAGTTGCCCGATAAGTTGGCGTACTTTTTCGGCGCCTGGGTGTCCGTGGTCTTCATGGTAGTGATGGAGCACACGAACGCGAAGCGATTTTGGTATCACATAACGTGATACGCCTTTCCAGCGGACAGAGATGAGGCCATCCCTAACGATGGGCGACAGGATGTCCTCATTCGACAGTTCTGCCTGTGCAGCCAAAAGTTCCTCATTTTGGAGAAACAAAGATATTGGCGCCTGAGAAAGTGCATCGGGTGCCTGATTTGTGACTCCTGGTCTGTGTATAACACGGTAGTTATACACTGAGAGGCGCACAGACCAACGATAGAGCCGGCCAGTAGGCTTTTTAATGGCGAACAGCCACTGAAGAGCCGAATGATCAGTGACCACGTCGAATGCGTTAGGACCGTGAAGATAGACGTGAAAGTGTTCGACGGCATCTATCACGGCCAGACATTCTTGCTCAGACGTGGTCCAGTTAGCTTCATGTTCGTTGAGCCGCCGGCTATAATAAGCCACAACTCTTTTGCGTCCTTCGGTGTTGGGCTGCATTAGAATAGCCCCGATTCCAATCTTTGATGCGTCTGTTTGTAGGACGCATTGGAGATTGGGATCAAAGATGGCCATTACGGGTTCGGTAGTGAGGTGGCGCTTGAGTGTGTCGAACGCGTTTTGCTGTCGGGAGGTCCACTCAAAAGGCATATTTTTGCGTGTGAGTGCCGTCAGAGGTGCTGAAAGACGGCTAAAGTGTGGCACGAAGTGGCGATAATAATTGGCCAACCCGACAAAACGCTGAATGGACTTCACGTCATTCGGTGTCGGAAAGTTGGCGACTGCTTCGGTCTTACGTGGGGACGGCCGAACTTCCCCTTTAGACACCACGAAGCCGAGGTATTCGACCTCTGTTTGCCCGAACAGGCATTTTTGTGGGCGAAGGCGGAAATGGTGTCTTCGGAGTCGTGCAAAGACTTCTGCCAACAGTACTTTGTGGCTAGCGGTATCTTTGGTAGCCACAATAATGTCATCGAAATAGGGGTCGACGCCACGCCCAACAAGATCTCCGAGTGCGCGGCGAATGGCACGTTGAAACGTCATCGGCGCGTTCTTGAGCCCGAACGGCATTACCATCCACTCATATTGGCCGTCGGTGGTGGTGAAGGCGGTAAACTCGACCGAGTCTTCGGCCATTGGTATGTGCCAAAATCCCCAGGCAATGTCTAGGGTAGAGAAGACCCGTTGATGGCTTAGGCGATCCACGACATCTTGGATGAGTGGGATTGGTTCCCGCTCATCGGTGATGACAGCATTCAGAGGGCGGAAGTCAATGCAAAGGCGTCGACTTCCGTCCTTTTTGGTAGCCAACGAGACTGGGAAGGCCCAGGGAGACTTGGAGTCCCTTATCAGACCCTTTGCCTTCAAGTCTTTGATTTGTTTGCGGATCTCGATTTGATCGGCTACTGAGTGGCGGCGTGTCCGGCAAGCGATTGGTTGTTGGCGCGGGTCCTTAAGGCGGATACCGTGCCTCGTAACATCGGTACGGCCTACATCCATATTGGTGCTGGCAAAGAGGTCTTCGTTGGCGGCGACAACCGCTTCCAATTCTGGGGAAACCACGGCAGAGAGACAGAGTTGCGACTCTCCTGCGGTCGACGTTCGGGACACCTGCTTGCTGCGAAAGTCAACTTTCAAGCCAAAGAGGTGCCCGACATCTAGGCCGATCAAGAGGTCGTATGGAAAGCCGTTGACCACATGTGCTGTGATGGCTTTAGTAGCCGATCCAATGGTTAGGTTCAGTTGAGACCGACCATCACTACGTGTTGTGCCGTCTACTTGTCGGATAGAGACGGAAGAGTTTCTTTCGGGAAACACGTTTAGGCGTTGTGCTGTAGAGCGAGAGATGATGGTAATGGTACTCCCTGAGTCCACCACACCATTAACGTCGTATCCATTGAGTTGGCCGGAGATTTCTACGAGTTTATGCGACGGTGCAGAGACAAGGAAAACTTCATTCTGACCGTCGCTTTGCTCAATATCTTCGGCCACCAATGCGTTCGGTTGTTCGTTCGGCCCCTTGTTTTGGTGTGATTTGCGGCGGTGGCACTCCCTGTGCCAATGGTAAGCGGTTTCGCCTGCTGTTTTGCAGAAACGGCAAGGTGTGGTCGGCTTCTGGTCCTTAGTTCTTTCGGTCGGTTTCTTTGTTTCGGCTACAAAAGTGCGGGCCGATGTGTTCGGGCGCTGCCTGTTAGCTGCCGTAGCGCGCTCTCGAGCAATGTTGGCCTCGAGTCGAAGCGCGTGCTTCAGCCATTCGACCGGCGTGGATGCCGGGCAGCAAGCCAAATGGTTGCGGTATGCCGGGGGTATGCCGTCAGTCAGCATAGCGAGGACGGCCTCATCGTCGACATCCGCCAAGCGGAGGAACCGCAATTTGTCGACATAGTACTCCTGCACCGTTTCTGTGGCCCGTAGATACCGCTTGTTTGCTTCGACAAGCGGGTGGCGGATGGCCACTCCGAAACGAGAGGTGAGGAGTAAGCGGGCTTCTGCCCATGTTATACGGTCCATCTTGGGGGCGATGTCGGAGGCGAAGAAGTTGAGTGCGTCATCGGCGAGGTATCGCATAAGATTTGCGATACGGGTTTGATCTTCTTGGCCTCGCGACTCAACTTCGAATAGGTTGAGCCACAAATCAATTCTTATCGTAGACTTGTGGCCAATGTATTTGGCAAGACGAGCTCCACGGTGGTCGTCATTGCCGTTGTTGTTGGTGGTGGAAGCCGTGTTGTTCCCGTTTGTGGCCATAGTTTGACGACCTGATCGTAGTAGAATGATGAGGGCGTTATTTACCACGCTTGGTGGGTGTCTTTGGCTTGTTGGGACAGTTGCGTTGCTGGTGGTAGGCTTGGATGCCTAACTCAAGGCAGATTCGGCACTGGGCTCCCACGGGTAGCTCTAAGTCTCCTGGAGAGAGCGGGCGGGCAATACCTCGTCCTGCGGGTGATCCTCGTTTAGGTGGCCTGCCGCGCTTAGGGGGCATTAACCAGTTAATTTTTTGTAAGCTATCCTACCGACTGCGCCAAAATGAAGCGTGGGCTAATGCGGGCGAGCGGTAAAAGCGGCGGTAGGCGAATCAGTGGACACACAATTGTAAAATAAAAACTTTTATTAATGCTTTTGTTCTTACATTCGAAGTATTTGTGAATCGAGTTGTGTAGTGAGCGAGAGTACAAAGGCTTATATAGGGATTAGCGATAGTTTTGATAGAGTAGAGATAGTGTAGCGTAGTATAGAGGGAAGGGATGAATGGGGTCAATGACATAGATAGGGACATTTCTTAGAAATAGTAAATTGAGAGTAGAGTTGTTGTTTGGGGTCACTTCATTCCCCCAACTTTAGACTTCGGCACGGCGGTGATAAGCCACGAGCTGTGAAGAATGGGATATGGTAGGTCTGGAAGAAGTTGGCTGGTCTGCACCTTCAGGACCCAGTTCGTACGTTTCGGCTCCCAGAACCCTGACGATACGATATGGTCCGGTGTTTGCGGGCGAAACTTTTACGCGACTCGGGTGATTTGTGGCTAGGCGTCTAACCACTAGATCGCCTATAGAGAAAGCCGAAGGGCGATGACGGCTATCATGCGCAAACTTGCGCTTGGCTTTCGTCTCCTCTGAGCGACTATAAGCCAGTCGTCTCGCTTCGTCAACGGTGGTCATGGCGTCAGGTTCCGCACATAAACCAAAGTGAAGATAGCGAGGCGAGAACCCGGTAGCCGAATGAGGTGTACGGTTGTAGTTGGCCACTACATTATCCAACAGCGACGACCACTTGCGCTTTGGATGCATTAGGAGCTCTATTCGCAATCCATTAGTTATCGTATGGTTGACTTTTTCAACCAAACCGTTGGCGCGCGGATGGTAAGGGCTTATGAGTCGGTGGTCGATGTTGTGTTCGGCCATATAGTGGGCAAACTCTTTTGCGGTATAATTTGTCCCGCGATCAGTTATTACAACTGACGGTAGGCCGATGACGCGCTGCAGCTGCGTGAGCAATGTCACAACAGTAGCTGTTGTATTGCGCGGTGTAGCGAAGGCCCATACATGACGGGAATGGTGGTCTATAAGTACCTGAACGTACTTAGCGCGGGTCTTTGCAGCTGCCGCTCCCATCACGACGGTGTCCATCGACCAAACAGTCATCGGCTCCTGTGGTGTCGGTATTGGTTGTAGATGTCCAAGCCGAGGTCGGTTGGACACTTTAACCAACTGGCACTCATGACAGCTGCTGACGTGTTTGGCGATGTCAGTGACTACGGTCGGCCACCAATAGAGTTGCCCGATAAGTTGGCGTACTTTTTCGGCGCCTGGATGTCCGTGGTCTTCATGGTAGTGATGGAGCACACGAACGCGAAGCGATTTCGGTACCACATAACGTGATACGCCTTTCCAGCGGACAGATATGAGGCCATCCCTTACGATGGGTGACAGGATGTCCTCATTCGACAGTTCTGCCTGAGCGGCCAAAAGTTCCTCGTTTTGGAGGAATAAAGTTATTGGCGCCCGAGAAAGTGCATCGGGTGCCTGATTTGTGATACCTGGTCTGTGTATAACACGGTAGTTATACAATGAGAGGCGCACAGACCAACGATTGAGCCGGCCAGTAGGTTTTTTAATGGCGAACAGCCACTGAAGAGCCGAGTGGTCAGTGACCACGTCGAAAGCGTTGGGGCCGTGAAGATAGACGTGAAAGTGCTTGACGGCATCAATCACGGCCAGACATTCTTGCTCTGACGTGGTCCAGTTAGCTTCGTGTTCGTTAAGCCGCCGGCTATAATAGGCCACAACTCTATTGCGTCCGTCGGTGTTGGGCTGCATTAGAATAGCCCCGATTCCAATCTTTGATGCGTCAGTTTGGAGGACGCATTGAAGATTGGGATCAAAGATAGCCATTACGGGTTCAGTAGTGAGGTGGCGCTTGAGTGTGTCGAACGCGTTTTGCTGTCGTGAAGTCCACTCAAAAAGCATGTTTTTGCGTGTGAGTGCCGTCAGAGGGGCTGACAGACGGCTAAAGTGAGGCACAAAGTGGCGATAATAATTGGCCAACCCGACAAACCGCTGGATGGACTTCACATCATTCGGTGTCGGAAAGTTGGCGACTGCTTCGGTCTTACGTGGGGACGGACGCACTTCCCCATTAGACACCACGAAACCGAGGTATTCGACCTCTGATTGCCCGAACAGACATTTTTGTGGGCGAAGGCGGAAATGGTGTCTTCGAAGTCGTGCGAAGACTTCTGCCAACAGTACTTTGTGGCTAGCGGTATCTTTGGTTGCCACGATGATGTCATCAAAATAGGGGTCTACGCCACGGCCAAAAAGATCTCCGAGTGCGCGGCGAACGTCATCGGCGCGTTTTTGAGTCCAAACGGCATTACCAACCACTCATATTGGCCGTCGGGGGTGGTAAAGGCAGTGAGCTCGACCGAGTCTTCAGCCATAGGGATGTGCCAGAATCCCCAGGCAATGTCTAGGGTAGAGAAGACCCGTTGATGGGTTATGCGATCCACGACATCCTGGATGAGTGGGATCGGTTCCCGCTCATCAGTAATGACAGCAGTAAGAGGGCGGAAGTCAATGCAAAGTCGTCGACTTCCGTCCTTCTTGGGGGCCAAAGAGACTGGAAAGGCCCACGGAGACGTAGAGTCTCTTATCAGACCCTTTGCCTTCAAATCTTTGATTTGTTTGCGGATCTCGATTTGATCGGCAACTGAGTGGCGGCGTGTCCGGCAAGCGATAGGTTGTTGGCGAGGGTCCTTGAAGCGGATACCGTGCCTGACAACATCGGTACGGCCTACATCTATACTGGTGCTGGCGAAGAGGTCTTCGTTGGCGGCGACCACTGCTGCCAATTCTGTCGAAACCACGGCAGATAGACAGAGTTGCGATTCTCCTGCGGCCGACGTTCGGGACACTTGCTTGCTGCGAAGGTCAACCTTCAAGCCAAAGAGGTGCCCGACATCGAGGCCGATCAAGAGGTCGTATGGAAAGCCGTTGACCACATGTGCTGTAATGGCTTTCGTAGCCGACCCAATGGTTAGGTTCAGTTGAGACCGACCATCACTACGTGCTGTGCCGTCTACTTGTCGGATAGAGACGGCAAAGTTTCTATCGGGAAACACGTTTAGGCGTCGGGCTGTAGAGCGAGAGATGATGGTAATGGTACTCCCTGAGTCCACCACACCATTAACGTCGTAACCATTGAGTTGGCCGGAGATTTCTACGAGTTTGTGCGACGGTGCAGAGACGAGGAAAACTTCATTCTGACCGTCGCTTTGCTCAATATCTTCGGCCACCAATGCGTTTGGTTGTTGGTCGTTAGGCCTATTGTTTTGTTGTGTTTTGCGGCGGTGGCACTCCCTGTGCCAGTGGTAAGCGGTTTCGCCCGCTGATTTGCAGAAACGGCAAGGTGTGGTCGGCTTCTGCTCCTTAGATCTTCCGGGCGGTTTCTTTGTTTCGGCTATCAAAGTGCGGGCCGATGTGTTCGGGCGCTGCCTGTTAGCTGCCGTAGCGCGCTCTCGAGCAATGTTGGCCTCAAGTCGAAGCGCGTGCTTAAGCCATTCGACAGGCGTGGATGCCGGGCAGCAGGCCAAATGGTTGCGGTATGCCGGGGGTATGCCTTCAGTTAGCATAGCGAAGACGGCCTCATCGTCGACACCCGCCAAGCGGAGGTACCGCAGCTTGTCCACATAATACTCCTGTACCGTTTCTGTGGCCCGTAGATACCGCTTGTTTGCTTCGACAAGCGGGTGGCGGATGGCCACTCCGAAACGAGAGGTGAGGAGTAAGCGGGCTTCTCCCCATGTTATTCGATCCATTTTGGGGGCGATGTCAGAGGCGAAGAAGTTGAGAGCGTCATCGGCAAGGTATCGCATAAGAGTTGCGATACGAGCTTGATCTTCTTGGCCCCGTGACTCAACTTCAAATAGGTTGAGCCATAAGTCAACTCTTATCGTAGACTTGTGGCCGATGTATTTGGCAAGACGGGCTCCACGGTGGTCGTCATTGCCATTGTTATCGGTGGTGGAAGCCGTGTTGTTCCCGTTTGTGGCCATAGTTCAATGACCTGAGCGTAGTAGAATGATGAGGGCGTTATTTACCACGCTTGGTGGGTGTCTTTGGTTTGTTGGGACAGTTGCGTTGCTGGTGGTAGGCTTGGATGCCTAGCTCAAGGCAGATTCGGCACTGGGCTTCTACGGGAAGCTCTAAGTCTCCTGGAGAAAGCGGGCGGGCAATACCTCGTCCTGCGGGTGATCCTCGTTTAGGTGGCCTTCCGCGCTTAGGGGGCATTAACCAGTTGAATTTGTAGGCTATCCTACCGACTGCGCCAAAATGAAGCGTGGGTTAATGCGGGCGAGCGGTAAGAGCGGCGGTAGGCGAATCAGTGGACACACAATTGTAAAATAAAAACTTTTATTTATTCTTTTCGTTCATACATATGAAGTATTTGTGAATCGAGTTGTGTAGTGAGCGAGAGTACAAAGACTTATATAGGGATTAGAGATAGTTTTGATAGAGTAGAGATAGTGTAACGTAGTGTAGAGGGAAGGGGTGAATGGGGTCAATGACATAGATAGGGACATTCTTAGAAACAGTGGATTGAGGGTAGAGTTGTTGTTTGGGGTCACTTCATTCCCCCAACTTTAGACTTCGGCACGGCGGTGATAAGCCACGAGCTGTGAGGAATGCGATATAGTAGGTCTGGAAGAGGTTGGCTGGTCTGCATCTTCAGGACCGAGTTCGTATGTTTCGGGTCCAAGAAGACGATACCCAACTTAGACCTTCCCGTAGACCTACTCCAAGGAGACTCCCGTAGAAGCCCAGTGCCGAATCTGCCTAGAGTGAGGCATCCAAGCCTACCATCAGCAACGTAACTGTCCCAACAAGCCAAAGGTATTCCTATTACCGCCATCACTACAGCTCCTCCGCCTTCAGAAGACATCTCCGACAGACCTTCTTTTGCATCAATCTTTAAGAACAAGCCTTCAGCATCGAAAACCCGATCATTCACTAATTATTGTCCCTAAAAGCCATACCGACTCCAGAACTACGAGGACTGACCTCACCACAACGGTAAACCTCGTCGACTTAGACTTCGGATTCTGTCGTATTCGCCGTAGCCGCGCAGGCAAATTACTAGTCGCTACTGACACTCAACCGGGCCTACAATCACTTAAAAACCGCCTGACTAATGACAGTTCTTTCGCCTCCAAATATGATTTCCACTCAGCCCAAACGCTACCCGCGTATGCAAATTGCTTCTGTGCCGACCTCCACCGACGACAAAACTCTTATTAGCCTTCTGTTCAACCACAACTCACAGATTTCCGAAAACTTTAGCACTTATACCGACTTTGAGGCAAATATACGCATCGTATTTCACTCTAAACCAGTCAACAACACTCGACTTATTGTAGTTGAAATCGCTCAAGCCTTACGTAGAATGTGGGCCAAACCCGGCAAAGTTAGACTCGGCTTATCCATGTCCAAAATCCGGGACTACATTCTCGTCACCCGGTGCTGAAACTGTTGCGGACTTGAGCACCGAGCATCCAAAACCGACACGAACGGTCTAAACATTGCCAACTGCACACACACGTCGGCCTGTAGCTACTGCGTTGACGAACACGCATTCAAAGACTGTCCCCACAAAACAGACCCAGCAAAGACCTAATGTGTCAACTGTTTGGCCGATCAGAAATTCTTTAAGAAAACTTCACTAAAGACCGACCACAACGCCTTTGACAACTCGTGTCAAGCCCTTCGACGCTATAAAGAGACAGAGTTTAATAGGGCTGATTACGGCGACTGATTCATCAGCATTGGCATAGGACATCCACCGACCCAATTCATCCGTCACCATTCATCACTTTTTATAGTCTAATTTTCATGTTTTCACCGATTACATATGTATTTTATGTTTATTTTTCCTGTATTTTTGATTTACTCTATCCGTCATTTGATACGAGCTATAACCCCCTGAGCTAGTCGGGGCTTAGCCATAGCTCATATCTCTTCCAATTCTCACATATAACCGTTCCATAGATTTTCACTTAAACACTG
>JAQFZR010000115.1:0-10110 GCA_034696065.1 Gustavia microcephala | reverse complement strand
ATCAAAATATTCAAAAATCAATTAAAACAACAAAAAAACGGAAAACAAACCAAAAATCAGAAAAACCACTAAAAAATAGAGGAAAAAAACATTTTAATAGAGAATTCTTGAGAAGAACTACATGAGTGAAAATGAACAGTGAATTCAGTGTTTAATTTCAGACTAAAAACACAAATCATTTAAAATTATTTTATTTTTATTTGAAATCAATTTAAAGAATGAAAAAATCAAACAATAATTGTTTTAAATTAATTAAACATTAATTGGACTCAAGAGTTAATGTGTTGCGAACCGGGCGTGAGCTTTATGTGTCCGCACCCGACCCCTACTGCTCACCGACTCTGAGTGCATGTGAGCGCCGGAAGGGTTGTCGTATTCGAAGTCATCGTCATCATAGGTATACTTAACTCTCGCTTTATTACTATTTCTGGACCGGGTCTTAATGGCCGGCGACCCGTCCATAGCGTAACCCCGTTGTCCACTACTTCGGCCACTATTAGAGCGCCGTTTGTTTCTCAAACCTAAGCTAACCCTTCGTAAATCGTCTTCAGTGTCATAACTGGTTGCCCTCCATTTACGGCTCGGCCTTTGGCTCCTCCGAGAGCGCCGGGAGTTTTGATTCACTAAACTATCGTCTGATAAAAAGCTATGATCTGAGACTTCACTGACGGCTTGGCTTATGGTAGTGACGGCTGAGGAATGGGTTTCGTTGCTATAGTTAGAATGACTACTGTGGTGGCTGGCAGTGGATGATTGGGTAGACTCACTCTCTTCACTAGCTTTTAATCGCACTCTACGGGACATAACATTCGATGTTTGCCGGTCTGTCCTCTCTGTGCGTCGCTGTGGAGGCCGTGAATACGTGTGTTCTGTAAACGATGTCCTCATTGGCTGTCGTTTTCGTCGACTGAAAAACAAATGAAAATTAATTTTCAACCAATAGTTGTGACGACAGAAGACATACCGAGAACTCGATGTCGGCACTGGTTTGGACTGGTCTTCGAGTTCGTCATCGATTTCAGTGGCGTCGGTATCGTTTGGTTCCGTACATTCCATACGTCTTTCCTCCCGTTCCTCTTCTACTTCGGTGTCACTATCGAAATGTTTAATTAACTCTTCGCTAACCGTCTCGTCATCGATACCGAAGTGAACTAACGTCTCATCTTTTTCTGTCTCTTCATCCGATTCCTCCTCTTTAATACGTCTCTTTCGGCCCCTTTTGGGCACATTATTACTATTAGTCCTATTATTATTAACTCTTTTACTAACTGTCCTCTGAACAGGACTTTTGCGATTATTTTTGAAGATTGGAACTGTACTTCTCAATGACCTAAAGTTCAATTGTTTACCATTTTTTCTCAATTTAACTAAATTTGAGTTCTTTGGCGACGGTTTCCTATTTAGGACTCGTTTGTTGTTCTGATTCTGACTAGACTTGCCTCGACTCGAGTAACCAGAAGTTGAGGGTTGACTCATGTCGAATGTGGGCGATTGTGATGAAGACAAAGCACGGCCTCTACTTCTGGATCATTAAAAATAGAATAAAATGTTAATAAAAGTTAATTAAATATTAGTTTTCAATACCTTTTACTATTTGGAGACCTTTTATTTGGTGATCGAAGTGAGGCGATTGGCGACAGTGGTATGGGTTTTCTGCGCCGAGATATGACACCCCGTTTGGCGTTATTCTCATAAGTTTTGTTTGAACGCCAATCGGATATAATTCTCCGCATTTTCTCTTCAAAAAGACCCGAAAGTCTAACAGTCATTGAATATATTCTCGACTTTTTGTTTGTGTTATAAGACTTTGAGTTCACAAATATTAAGCGCATGTCTTTGCAAAACTCATTGGGTGTTTCGTAAAGGTCTTCCAATAGCTGTTCCTTAACTGTAGTCAAATCCATAGGAGTGTCGATCACTTGAGAATAGTCTGGATATTGGATCGGATCTACTGGTGATCTGAAGGGTGACGAGTCTTCCCGCTCCAGAATATAGTTTAATAATTCGAGACAATTTTGTTTCCAAGTCTTGGGCCGGTATGTTGTGGATGACTCACTGTTGCGGCGCTTCTTTTTAGACCTCATTACTACCGAAGCCTCCGAACACTCAGAACCCGAACGCTTTAGAAGATATCATAAATTAAAATATTTGTACCAAAAAACAAAACACACGAGTCGTGACTCATGTCTTACCCGTCTTTTCCTTCTGAGAGAACGTCTGACATCGCGGTTATCCCCCGAATCATCCCTACTGTCCTCTTCTTCACTAACCGGGTCTTCAAATTGGGCGCAATTCTCCATAAGATCGAGATATATAGGCATCGCTTCTATACAGTGTTGGTCTTCAATGAATCGATGAATGAGTGCTGTTATGAGTCGAGCCTTCTTTACAATATCACTGCCCGGTTGGTTGAAGTCCTGTGCATTCATTTCAATATATTTTGCGTCAAATTTAATTGCATCGATCCGTCGGTAGAAGTGGTTCTCAAGTCTCGACTTAATTGTTGTCAAATCCATGGGATATGAAATCATCATTCCATAGACGGGATGTCGATTCAAATCAACCGGTGCTAAAAAGTCCTCCGCGTGCGCCACATCCATAATCTGGAGCAGACCTACAGAATAGAATACAAATTAAGTACAAAATCTAAAATCAATTATTAAAAACAAGACAAACCCATAAGAATTCGCTGACATTCCTCTGCTTTCCCACATTCAGGCCATTCCTCATCGTTGGCCAAATTAAAAGCTAACCGCTCCACATCTGTTATAGGCATGGAGTCGGTCCTGTTGGCCGGCGCTGTATTATCATCGATAGGTTCCAAATCCCAGGGACTTAAGAACTCACTGTCGCCGTTGGCCCACAAGACTTCAAAGCACTGGAAGTGTGAGAAGGGTTGCGACTCTTTAAGGCATTTAATGGTTCCGAACCACCACTTGTCGTCAATAATGGCCCGAAATTCGTCGCCGACCTTCCACTCCCGTGAAATCGACAAATCAAACCATTGTCTTAATATAATAAAGTCGACCACATTCTCGACGTCGTGGTAGCGGACACTGAAGTGTGTGTTCGTGGGCTCATTGCCGTCTAGCACCTGCATCTTCACAGTGACCAATCGGGGAGGCTTTACGTCATATCGAATGTCGACTATTTTGGCCAACACTTCATCTGTCTGTGAGGCCCGTTGTTTGTATGGCTTTAGGTTTGGATTAATTGAATACATTTTGTGTTCACGTATTTTATCGATATATTGTTGGTGTCCCTGACGGAAGTATACCACCCGGTCACCTATTTGGGGGAAGTAGGGGGTCTTCTTGGGGTGGATGTCAGTGAACCAGTCTTTAAAAGCAATCATTTAAATCATTATAAATCAAAGTCAGATTAAAATCAAAGTCCTATCAAATACCTGGCGGTCGAAACTCTTCGGGCAGTTCTTTAAATGAGTTATACTTTTCCTCCAATTGTTGTCGTTTTAGTTTGTCTTTCATTTTCTTATTCTGTTTTTTGTTCAAACGTTTTGACCGCTGCGGCCGTTCATTACACTCCCGGTCCTCATCACTAACACTGCGCGACGTATTCTGACGTCTGACCCGTGAGGTCGACGGCAAATGGTTGTCCCATTCGGAGTCGCTCTCTTCACTTTCTGAGTCTGAAGAAGTGTCGGCCCATTCCTTATCGCCGAAAGTGAAGTCACTATCGCTGTCGTCGCTCAGGTCTTCAGGATTTTCATAATCAGTGATCCCGTTATGCCGGGCGTCAGTCCTGCGCGCAAAGCGGTCACGAATGCCAGACTGTCGTACCCCTTGCCTCTGCTGAATGATACGGCGCTTACGGCGTGTAAACCGTTCCTCTTTGATGGCAGCCTTCAGATTGACCGACGCGTCCTCTGTTTGCGGCCTTTTTTTGCGCTCTTTATTGAAAAACACTTCTTCCGAGTCTGCGGTTGACATCGACTTCATCTTCGCGCGCATCGCTTCGGCCGGAGTGAGTGGTCGCACAACCATTTTCTTGGCCCAAATGGGAATCATTAGATTGAGTTCGCGGTCGCGAGACATGAAGTTCGCGGGCTGTCGGACACCTTCAACATCACCGGTACGTCTCGAACCTGCCGTCCGTTGAGATGAGTCGCGTCTATGTCTGGCGCGGGGCGAAGACTCATTCTGTGCCTCCCTGTGCTGATCGTGATAACCAGGTGGTGGTTGAGCCGTATAGTCGTGTTCGTGATTCAGACGTCTTTGTTCTCTCTGTAATCGTTGGATCATATCATCGATTGTTGGTCTCGGAGTCTGGTGTTGGGGTTGAGGTGACGGCGCTAATAACGGCTGACCGCCACCGGGAATTTCTACAGGTGCTAACACCTCAGCCACATCTGTTTGTATTAATTAAATATTAATTAAAATATAATAAATTTGATTGAGTTATGGAATGTTATGTTATGCCATACCTGATGCCCCAACGTCTGGCCACTTCATCTGGATCAGTTAGCTTGAACTCCCAGCCGTCACCCGTCCATGAGATGAAGTTCTGACAGGCCTTATCTGTTAGCAGTTCTAATAAAAACTGCCACAACTGTATCGGTCCACTCCCTGAGCCGGCAAAGAGTAAAATAATAACATTATTAATACTTATTAGATTAGAATAACAGTGACTAACAGTATAGTTGAGCCCAATTCCTAACATACAGAGCTATACTGCAGGTGTTGTGCAAATAATTCAAATAATTGCAAGTTTTCTAATGTAAGCAAAAACTGATTCTAAGATAAGACAAAAACTCAAACAAAAGTTGTGTTAATAAGAGTTCTGTTTCTGACTTTATCTTCAGTTCTCCGAAGAGAAACATTTGGTTTGAAAGGCGGCGGCATTTCATATGTGTGCAAATCGGCTCAACTAATTAGTCTGTGCTGTGCTGTGCGGGTGGTTTGCACTCGCAGTTTGAGATTTGATTCTTAATAAGTGAGAGTCTGTCTGAAAGATGGAACGTATGATTACCTGCGAGAACAGCCGCTTGTATGACCGGCTTTCCATCAATGGTTTGACTTTGGAGTAGCGTCTGATGGGTCGGGTGCTGAGTACTGGGGCTATGCATTTGCGTCAAGTGAGTCAGTCCCGGATGGTCTCTGTTGTGATGTAACGGAGTGTATGTCGTGTGCGGATGATGTGTGAGATGATGCGACTGTTGGTGATGTGCACCGGTATTGTGGGCCTGTGAGTGGTGTGCGCCAGACGTGAGCCCATTGGGTGTACCGCTATTGCTATGTGGACTCAATTCTGTGGGCCATTGCTCTGGGGATGGCGTCGGCGGAACAGATGACGGAACTGTTTGGAAAGATTGCTCGTAATGATGGGACGAGTAGTTATCGACCATTGGATTCATGTCATGAGTCGGATATCTCCCTATTTTTAGATAAAAAATAAAAATACATTTTTTAAAATGAAAATAAAATATTAAAATATATTAAGAATTTGTTTGAAAACTATTAATAAAATGTTTGAGTCTTTTAAGGCATTAGTTATAAGAAAAATAGATTTTAAAGTAATTGATAAACAAAAACAATAGAAAAGACAAAACACGTGCCAATTAACAGGTCATCCCTGACATCACTCGTACATGCATTATAGGCACTAATCATCATATAATTACCAAAGAGGCGATTCGGACCTCTATTTGAATTGAAAGCCTTATTTGTGTTGTATTGGGGCTCATATTTACTTTCGGTCATCATATTTGCGGACGGGTAGAACTCTGAGCCTCCGTCCAGGTATGCCGAGTGCGTTGTGGGCGCTTCCAGACCATAGTTGTCGTGGTCTTCGAACTGTTGGAGCGCCAGTTCCTCATGACTCGTGATGTCGTTTATGGTATGCATCGATTCGGTGATGTGATGGTAGACACCTGTAGGCGCACAATAAGTATATATTAGTTATATTAGTTGTTTGGGACAACCATTTAGATTATGGTTCAAAAAGTTCGAAAGCAATAAAAACTTTATATAAAGTATAACTTTTCTGTTATATAATGTAATGCACTATAGAATAGGGCGTAGAGTTAGTGAAAAAGTGAGCCTAAGTTCAAATGCGAGTCAACGTTAAGACAACGATTGAATGAAACCTATATTTTTCATAACCAGTTGACCGTAAAACAAGAGCCAAATGTTGTTTAGCGCCTATTCTTCTATATACTATTGGCCGACACAATAGCAGATGGCAAACGATATACAGACACTGTCTGTTCCCGACACCTAATGCAGGCCAAACACTCTTTTTCTACAATTTTTATACAGTATATAATCGAAATTTACTTTAATTGAGAATAAATTAAACTCAATTTAATCAAAAGAAAGAACATTTACAACCCGTAAAGAACATAGCATAAGGATAGAGAGCAAAACCCATTTAGACTATAGTTCTATAATTTATAATTACCTAAATATTTGTTAAAAGCTTAGGTTTGATAACATTTTAAATTTTAAGTTAAAACTAATTCTAATTAACAAATAATCATATTTTATACTCAACTTTTAACTCATTCATTGTTTAAGAAATGAATGAAATTAAAGACTAATATAATTAATAATAGAGTAAACACTTTATTCGTGTTGAATGAATGGGTTGGGAATCGATTCCATGCCATCGACCGGACAAATGACCACAACTGCAGTACCTCTACAGACAGTGAGCCCAAGAGTTCGGGTGTCGTCCGTCAACTTATAGGGATCATCCGGGTCTATAGGCATACATACGGCTATTATAGCACTTATAGGTTCACTCGTCATGTCTTACCTCTTAATAGTTCGATAGTATTGTCCAAAACTAAGTTCAAAAGTGGATCAAATCCTTTCAAAATACCACTCGCTTTGAGACACAAATAGAGAAATGAATTGCAATTAATATACTTAATAATACTTATTATTTAATTGTATTTTAAAATTAAATAAAATTTAATAAAACATACATTCATTTAGAGTTATGTATTAAATGACGTATTTTATGAATTGAAAGTTACCCCAAAATAAGATTTTGAATTTTGTACATTTTTTAATGATTCTGATTGGATAAAAACTTTACGTCAAACCCCTAAACCACACCAGTTTTGTCCCAATGATCAAGTCTCTCAACAATATATGAGACGACGTGTACTTCAAAACAATTGAAATGACATTAATTTAAAAATTAATTCAATTTAAAAAATAGTTTTTATCCAAAATGAGTGCAAAACAATTGAATGTATTATTTGTTTTATCTCTTCTCACAATCTTCTCATCCATTGTCTCATCGGTGCCGAAGAAAAAAGAGGTAATGAGTGTTGAAATTAACGGTAAATTGATTTGAATTTAAAAATATTTGATTTGTCTTAAGCTATCGCTCGGCGAAAGAGTTCAACAATTGGTTGATTTGTCTCTAAAGAAGCCAACGATTCGATTGAATGGCGAAAAGTTTCGGCAATTGATTGGCAGTAAATCAATGCCAAGGAATTACTCATTTGTCTTAATGATGACCGCATTGTCTCCTCAAAGACAGTGTTCCATCTGCAGACAGGCCAACGATGAGTTCCAAATTGTGGCCAACAGTTGGCGATATTCGCCTCAGTTTTCGAGCCGTTTGTTCTTCGGTTTGATTGATTACGACGAGGGGTCGGATGTGTTTCAGTCCTTACAATTAAATTCTGCTCCGGTTTTCCTATACTTCTCTGAAAAAGGAAAAGTCAAAACACCCGAACAGATGGACATTCAAAGAGTGGGTTTTGCCGCCGAAACCATTGCCCGTTGGATCGCAGAGAAGGCCGACATTCAGATCCGAGTGGTTCGACCGCACAACTACTCGGGAAGGTTAGCTCTGCTCATACTGTTTGCACTTATCGGTGCTCTTCTCTATATGAGACGCAATAATTTGGACTTTCTATACAACAGAACTTCATGGGCTTTGGCAGCACTCGTGAGTCGATTACAAGTCTTGTCAATGAATTTAATGTTCAAAATCTTTAAATTTGTCGTCCGTTTAGTCTATTGTGTTGGCGATGACCTCTGGCCAGATGTGGAACCACATTCGTGGCCCACCTCTTATGCACCGAACAAACAAAGGCGTGTCATATATTCACGGCAGTAGTGGAGGACAGTTTGTTATCGAGACTTATATTATATTTATATTAAGTAAGTCTTTATTCAATTGAATTCAAACTTTTAAAAACATTTAATTTTGTTTTCAATTAAAAGACGCTTCGATTGCATTCGGAATGATTTTAATGAATGAGGCCATGAAAGGGAAGGGAGATTCCAAAAAGAGGAAAAGTATGTCTAATACATCATTTAATTAGTTTTTAATCTATTTTCAATTTTGTTCTCTATATTTGATTAGTTATGGCAGTCGTAGGTATGGTATTAGTAGCCATATTCTTCAGTTCACTCATATCAATATTCCGGAGCAAAGCGCACGGTTATCCGTATAGTTTTCTATTCAAATAATTGACAAATTAGTTCAAAATGTTTTTCATTTTATTTATTTAATTCTTTACTTTTCTCGAAGTTATTATTAAAATAAAAATTTGTAATAAATTTATTTAAAAACAAACATAATTTTTATATATCGAGACTCGAGTCATATATTTATGAAAGTTTTCAAAAATTACTTTCAATGAGTATTTTTTTCAATTTAGACATTGTTTTTCTTATTTTTGTGAAAAATATTTGTATAATTTGTTTTTTACTTAAATTAAAGTAAACTTTTGCACAAATATTTAGTAAAAAATATGTTTATAGAAAAACAATTATTTGATGGTTTGATCTGATCTTAAAGTAAAGTTTAAACTAAAGTAGGGATGACGAAGTTGGCCGAGTCAGGGGATAGAGGGGCAGATAATGGCGGATTTTGTGACTAAAACTCGGTGGGGGTATAGAGGGAGGGATTATTTTGACGAGAATATTTTCACTAAAAAGTTTATTTTATATGGGGTGACCATTGGGGTCAGAGTTTTTTGCATTTTTAAGCGACAAATTTTTTCAGATTGTGGCCAAAAAACCTGAAAAATTTATAATTTTGCTTAAATCGAAAAAATAAGAATTTTATTTTAAAATAACAAAAAAACGAAAAATATCTAATTTTTCCTTAAAAACATTAAAAATATATGCAAAAAAAATTCGTCTGAAAATTTTTAAGAGGATTAATGAAAAATTTGTGAACTCGGGGGGATTTTTGCCTCATCTCTCATCTCTTTGGTATCTCTAAAACTAAAGTATAGTTAATAGAATGCGAAACAGAGTTCAAAGTTTATCGACTTTAATTCCAAATCAATATCTCATTTTGAAGGACAACCAAATATCGAATTTTGTAATAACTTTTGGAAAATATTTGTTTAAAGTTTAAACTGTTTTTGTATCTAATAAGCACTTTATAAATGATTGATTGTCTGCCAATAACTGATGATTGAATTATCAAAAAATTGCTTTAAATAAATTTTTTTGATTGGTTTTAGAAATTTTAAATGATTGACAACTGATTATCAGTTAATTTATCTATCAATAGGTATTCCCACAAAGTCTGGTCAGTCTTATGAACTGTTTTTAGGAACTTATATAAACCGTTGAAAAGCAGTCATTATTAGTTTGGAATTACTTTTTAATTAAAGTTTTTTTTATTAAACAAAATATCATATTATAAATAATATATCACATTAAGTATCAAATTAAGTTATTTTCCGTTTCATAAAGTTTTTCAATTATAAAATCAAAACTTCTTAACATTCACTTTCAGTATTTGTGTTTCAGGTATTGTATAAAAATTCAATTTATTTGTCATTTGAAATATATATTTCCTATAGATTTTTGTTTTAAAATTATATTTTTTGTTTCAATGTATACCTTATTAAGAAAAAAGTTATGAAAAGATATTTTAAAATTGTTACTCATTTAGTATGGGATTGATATCGGTCTGACTTAAAGATATGTTTTTCTCGTACTGTTGTTAGGCTTGAGTTGACTCAACTCAAACGTAGAGAGTTTTAGAGAGGGATAGTTTTTTGAGAAAACATTTCATACCTGTAAATACCTATTGGAACCGCACATTAATATACATTTTCATCCATCCATTTATGACATAAAATCATTTTTAAATAATTATTTA
>JAQFZR010000114.1:0-10116 GCA_034696065.1 Gustavia microcephala | reverse complement strand
ACTAAATATTTCATTGGCATTGTTTCATCGACAATTCTAAAAACATTTAATTAAAACTTTTTATCAAGTTAAATTTTATAAATTCAAATATATTTAAATAAATAGATATCTTCTATTATTTGCCATTAGTCTCACGAGTTTTATTTTATTGGTACATTATATTCAAAAAGATACCGAGCAAATATATTTAGAAAACTAACCAGCATCTCTTACAGTACTGAATCTAAATTATTTCAAGTAAATTGAATAACAGAGCGCTGAGCAAATCACCGGATGGAAGTGTTATTGATATTTTTCGTCTCATTATTATCTATCTTTGCATTAAAGCACAAAAACTATTTTCCTTTCAGTATTTATAAATGAATCGAAAGACACTATAAATCAATTATAAAATCTTAATTTTCTTGAAAGCAATTTTTGATTTTGTTGTTTGTGTTGACTCTCTATCGCCTATAAGACGTGACAACAGACAAACACATACTTCCTTCCCTTCCTTCCTATGAAGAACAATTATGTTGCAAAGAAAACGGGGGAAATACTAAGTAAGTAGTGGTTGTGGCACTGGTAGCTCATAAACAAGAATTTAGTTGTATATGAAATAAGGCGAGGGTTGGCTCGACTCTAAAAAAGAGCTGCAGAACTGTTAAATTTCCTGACGAAGGAAGTGAAAGACAACCGTAGATTACGCCTCAAGAATTACAAGAATCATTGCCAATCTATGTTAGCTATGGGAACATCCGTACTTACGTTCGACACTCTGTCTTTTTATATACTTTACAATTGATTTTAAGGCAGGATATAATGTGCTCTCTCTCTCTCCCTCCCTCACTCTGGCACCCGGGTATTAAATTTTGATAAAAACTTAGTTAAAAGAGAATTGTGACGATTAAATAGTCAAATGTTAGCAATATATATACTACTTGTAGAGCAATAACACTATTAAATTGCAGTGAAAAAAGTTTCAATAAAATTAGTTCATTATTAAACTTTGAACGCATTTAATGCTTTTACCCCAACTTCTTATTTAATAAGTGTTAAAAAGCAATTAATCTCACTATAAAGTAGACATTCGTTGTCAACCAAAGTATAAATTATAAACTCTATTGAATTGAATTGATATTTGTTTAAATTCAAAACATTTTCAATTATGACATAATTTTACTTAATATAAATAGTGAATTGTTTTTTAATTAAGTTTCAAATCTAATCATTGATTGAAAATTGAACTGATTTTTCTTTATTAGAGAAAGGTTTATCTATTTTTATGCTTAGAATTGATTACAAATAAATTTTAATACATTTCAATATATTTCTGGTAGTAATACGTCATAAAATCAATTTCTCTAAACTATTTCAAAACTTTTTTGTATTCAAATAGTCATTAAATCATTTCTATTATTCAAAATAATTTTATTGTATATGACTTACAGTAATAATAAGTAGAAAGAGATGTCATTTAAACACAAATAAACTGAAACCAAAACATAAGTTTAATGTTTTACCACAAATGCACACATATTATGGTAGGGGTCATGAAAATAGTCAATTATGAGGTCAAATCAATACAATATGCAACACATGTCAAAAATCTCTTGCATTCACCCAAAATGTCAATTCATTTGGAAAAACAAATTTAGACCAAACTATTGATGAAAAGCAACTAATTTGCACACAAATTAATAATTACTCACACTATAAAGCGTTTAATTTTACAAATAATTTTAAATAATATAAAACAAATTGGATAAAAAAGTTTGTTGAATGCTTCTCACAAGGATCGAACTGAGCTTGTTATGAGCTAATAGTGTTTATTAGATCAAAAGTGGTAGTGGACTTGTAAGTGTATCTGTGCTGCAAACATATGACATTAGTTGATAGGCATGTCTGATGCCTAGAATGCCTAATAACTGATCACTACTCTATTGGAAATTAGAAATTGTTTAATAGATATAATCGGGGAAATGATTGAAACTTAGAGATTGCTTCATGTTTTAGTAATTCATTTTACAGATAATACATTCAATATATATGTGATAGAGAGAAGTCATCAATGATAATCCACTAAACATAAAACAACTATTTTCTATACTATTATATAACATATAACGTACTTATTATTAAAATAATGTATTTTTATTTAAGTAGAAACTAAACTCATATATTGAGTATTCAATGCATTTGATTCTATTCAATAAAAAAACTTATTAATTGTCTTCTATGAGTAAGAGAGACTCAATTTTACATTGACACAACTCACTGCTCGCCCTAATGATTTGAGAGCACGTGCAGGTAAAATACGTTTGGGTTAGGGCTCTAATTAGTGGCTTAGATGACCCCATATAACAACAGCTTTGTGTTTCAGTCGCCTAAAGATTGTGAGTGAGAGAGAAAGGGAGGGAAGAAGAGAGGGAGGGGAGAGGGAGGCAGAGATAGAGGGAGAGAGTAGGAGAGAGAGAATGTGTGTAGAAAAGGGAGAATTATGTCTGTCGACTGGCGAGGTCTTGTCTGCACCCTTCAAGTGCTAGAGTAGAGTAGTAAATGGTTGGTCTGGACCTGAATGGCTAATAGACGTAAATTTATTGATTTGAAAAAGAAAGACAGAGTTAGATCAGCGGTCGTACTGTCAGTCAGTCTTTATTTGATTTCTAATAAAATATCTTTCAATCTATTGACAAAATGTTTCCGATAAAGTAATGTTTCAGTTGTGTTGTTGTGTGGGAAAAGTTATTGGACCACAACATAGAAGTGAATATGTAATAAACTCACAAATAAGGCTCAGCCGGAAATTTGAGAAATAGCCCTATACTTAGGTACAGACTTACTATATATTGATATATATATAATGTATGTATTGATGATATAACCTCAATGACAGTACTGCTCACAACCACAGGTGATGCAGTAGATGATAGTGGAGCCCATTTATATCAAGTCAGGACTTCGTGGGAATAAAACAATTCGTTTTAAGAGAAATGCAGAATATTTTTGATACAATACACAAAAGCAATGCATGCGATAAAAATTCAAAATTATGTTATATTCTATTATTATATTACAATATATTACTTAACTCTAAACCAAAAGTGTTTTACTATATAGTAAAGTATGGTATAGTATGTTAGAGTAGAGACAAAATTAATATTTTTCGAATCAATGTTCTCTCGATGTTCTCAATTTAGTGAATAGGTCTGTGATCTCTATACTGTTTCCTCTAAGCAATATATTACTCATTCCCTATTCCCTCATTCACCTGAACAAACACATCGAACACATCAAACACATTCATCCCGTTCTGTTCAGCTCAGTTCGATATGATATGATAAATAAATGTGAATGACTTATCAAATGAGAATAAAAAATACAGCAACTTATTAAACGGCACTGACCTCCTCATCCTCATCCTCTATTCACGCATTGTTTGACACTCTTTTCTAATACTGGATATTACGATAACTTTTTAAATCAATAAATTATATTAATTCCAATAAATAGATTAAACTAAAAATATTTCCTACTTTAGAAAATTCTTCAGAACAGGCGGTTTAGAAACAAAATTATTGTTAAATAATTAAATAAATTATTTTTAGAAATATATCAACAAAAAAACTTTTCCTTATCTCTAACGTGATAAAAGTTTCAAAAATAATTCTTAATTTATAATACATAATGAAAGTGGAATAAGAAGTTTTACTTAATGTCAAGTGAGTCGGTAGGCAGAGGTGGATGGCACGCGCCAAACAGCAAATGAGCACATAGAGGGAGAGCAGAGGCAAAGTGGCACACGCATCAGTGCTACATTTAAACACAGTCTTTTTGGTTGCCAAATGTTGCTCAAACTTGCTTTTAATAACAGTTTTGAATATTTCAGCTGTACTTATATTACATACAACTCTCACAAGTTTTTGAGTTAATATTTTCTAAATTTTTTTTGTTTCGTCTACTTTGAAAAAAACCTTATCATAAGTCTATACTATTGGAAACAGACCTAATTTATTCTTTTTCTTATGCTTTTATATAGTTTTATCTGCTGTTAATAGACTTACGACTTATTCCATTAGAGATAAGTTATTTCCTAAAAGATATACTTAAGAATTAAATTCTATCCTATTGTCTAACATATAGTTAGTTAATGTTAAGTTAGAGTTAATCTGAAAATAATATATTGTATATAATATCTGTGCAAATAATCATATGTACCCCTATCCACAACTACCCCAATGCGTCGTATTCATCATCCGGGGCGAAGAGTGAAAACCGGAAAGTAAGGCTACATTTAAAGTACCGGAAAAAGACGCTAAATATGCTGTTGTTGTTAGAATTGTTAAATTACCTCTAAATTTTTAAAACCCCTCCCTTTTAAACTTTTTAGTTTATATCTTTGTGTGACTTATAGTTTATAAAGATATATATAATAGAAAAGAGACAAATGCAGAGCTCAACACAATTGACAATAAATGCGCACCAGAGGAGCACCAGAGCAACCAAAGATAAATAGCTGAACCAAATATTTTTCAACTATACCTCTGAACGGAAATATTGGAAATAGAATCGTCAAAAGTGTTTGCTTAATGAAAAAGTTTGGTCATTGGCCCGAAATTGTCACAACCGCTCACTTTTTTAAATCAATTCTTTTTACAACTTTTTAAATTAATTTTCTTTTGTTTAAAAACTTTTTGTTAGATTTTTATTATATATTTATATTTTTTTTGTTAAATTCTTATCTAACTATATATTGATGTATATATATATTGATATACTTAGAATAATGTGGGTAATGTGGGTAAGCCTAAGTGAGATCTCTTGTTACACCCCCTTATAACAAAAAGTAAGTACAGTTACATCATATCGAGAAAAGTGTGTTAAGCATTCATTACACACACGAAGAGTGATATCGTATTTCTTAACACAAATGTACAAAAGAATTACTGATAGACACCCTTGGAGTATGGAATATGAGGTATGGAAAGGGCGTATTTGTTTGCAACTACTGATTACATTATGTTTTCGATACATTTTAAGGTACATATAAGTCAAATATGTTTTATTAAGTTATGAATTTCATCATATCCTTAAGGGATGCATACAATGCCTTAATAAGAAATTTACTGATAATTATTGAATATCGACGGGAAGACGAATGCACTTACGAGAGGAATCAAGACTGAAGTTCTATTTGAATTCTAGATAAAAGTTTTGTTTTGTAGTGCTGTTGAACGCGATTCTGCATAACACAAGTGAATGATACGCAACACAAGCCATGACTAAGACATTACATATTACATGACTGAAAATAACGATTTGCTTCCATTCAATTTATAGACTTCTACTAGAATTAAAAATTGCTTTAAGTATTGAGAGTTGTCTTCAATTTTCAAACTATTCGGTTCAGTCATGTCCTTGCATTAGGTCAACCATTAATTTTTGTTATTAACTTATGTTTCTCTCTGTTCGCAAAATTAATAACTCTCACAAACTTAAGCCACAAATAATATCAAATTGCTTTCAAATGCTTGCTTTCACAGCAAAACTTATTCACTTCATGTTTTAGCTTAAATAATAACTTATTCTCATCTGTATTCGTCTAAACTTTGTATGTATGTGCCACAACCCAACAACTCTACCCAAACTCAATTCTCATTTCTTTTATTAGGCTATTAATTAACATCTAATTCCTTTTTATCAAATAAATAAATTAATATTTTTTTCATACGAGAAAAAAATATGAGAAAAAATTTTAGTAAAATTAAAGACAAAAACTTCATTAATAGAAATAAAATTAATTACAAACAAATGTTCTGATAATAAATTGAGAAAAAAGGAGTTTAGAAAATGAACTTTAATTTATATAAAAACTTATAATATCTTTAAAAAAACTTTGAGCACAACCGCAAATATCAATACAATTAAATGATACATATTTTATGTAATAATGTTTACACTTACCAGAAGAAGATATGTTTTGGCATCGAATACAATCAAAAAATGTTTTTCACTTTTGTATTATGGTTTATAAAGAAGTCTGTTCTGAATAATATTATACAAGTATTGTTATAAATATATTCTGGTAAATGTATAGCTTTATACTGTATATATCTTTAGCTTATGTTAAATGAGTGAAAAATAAAAGAGAAAAATATAAGGAGAGAACTGCTGAACGTGCTATGAAACCACCTGTCAATATGTTGTAACAGAAAAGTTTTATAATAATCGAGTTTATTATTTGTTCCACAAAGCGATTTACATTTTTCTTCTTTATAGTTAAACACAACAATCGCCAGTGTCTTGAAATTATATAATTTATACAACCGTTGCCCAAATAGGCAATAAATATTTTGTCTAATATTTTAATACATTAATTAGAGGGCACGCATTGACTAAATGACTGTGCAGTTTGCAGTTATCTAACAAACTAAGAACAAAAGCCTCAGTGAAAGCCTTGAGAATATATAGTTATATCTTAAGAGAGTATATCTAACAGTAATAAGATTTAAGACAATAATAAATTTGTCTGAATATGTCTGTTGGTGTGAAAAATGAATTTATGAAATTAGGTCAATAGTTGCCTTTTGGCTCATACATACATAAGAGTGACAGAGAGACAGCAAATGCTACTGTGCAGCGCAGGCTGTAAGGGTGATAACATAACAGCTGCCTCTGCCTCTTTCGCTTTCTTATGCGATAAAGCCATCTCTTAAGCATTTAAGTTCATTCCTATACATAACTGTCACGATATGCTCACTTTTATATGCTATACTTATACAATAACAGTTAACAGTTAGCTCAGTTAGCTTACATGTTGTCGTATAACGCAACGCAATCTAACGGAATATATAGCCCCGAAAGGCATTTATTAAGTGGTTTTGTTATTTGTTAGAAAGACTCTTAACTTAAGTTACGACTCGAACCTCAAAACTGATACCATTGTTGATGAAGTAAAACTTTATAATTATTATTAAGAGACAGAATTTCATCTGTACAGGAAGACAAGGGCCCACATTAGCACAGTTAGCAGTTAGAGAAATGCTAAACTCGACAATATAACGGCACAAACACTAACATAGATTAGGGCAAAGATCAGGAATTTCTATTAGAAAGAAGGGAACTCTGAGAGAGAAAGAGAGGGAGAGAGAGAGAGAGAGAGAGACGACAAACTTTTTGCAATAGTTTTATGTTTTAGTTTTAGTAATAGATTAAGTGTGATATAGTGTGATGTAACTAAATATGAGCTAAGTGTCTGCTAAGAACTAACATTCTTTTGTGGTAGAATAATAAGTAAAGCGTAAAGAACAACATCAAACACCTGCGCTGGGCTTCGACTCAAAAATTACATTTGTATGTGATATGTTGTGCTTCAAAGTTATTAAGAATTGTGACTAAAAAGTGATGGTTAGGTTAATATTTGGCATATTGTATGTAATACTGTAGTAAGTGATCCCGTTATAAGTTATAGTTATATGAGTTATATATTTGCAATTGTTGTAACAGTAAAAGAGAACATAACAGTACATAAAAAGTTGAATTTAGTATACCATATATACTGCATTCACATATTGCAAATACAATAAGCATTGAATTATTATTGAGGTGTTATACAAGAGTATAGTATTTGTAGTGCATACAGACCATACAGACGCCGCTTTCTGACCTACTTTTATGCATTTGGTTCTAAAAACTCAAACTTTTGTGTTGTACTTAATATATAATTTTTAAAAATTTTACATTTATGGCAATAAATTGGTTATAACTAGAATTGATGACAACAACGAGTATGTCATGACTACTAACCAAAGTATTGTGACCAATAGATCCAGAATCAAAAGCCCATAATAATAATAATAATATAAAGGCATAGAATTGAAATAATAGACTCTAATGCTATTCAAGTCATATCTCTTAAATTATTGTTATTATAAACTAATTCTTATTGTTATAAAAAAACTTATTTGAAATATGAAATTAAAGTATTGATAATAATAAGAGAGTATTAATATTGATATTATTATAACATGAATAGTGAAGTGAGACATACCTTACAATAGTTCTTGAAATATAATATGATTGATAATTGGTATTAGTTATTGGATATGTAATCAAATAGTAATAAATAAAAGTTGAACAGAGTTTGTACACTATTTGATTGTCAGACTATTTGATGAGCAGTTTGTGATGCAATCGAATCACAGACGGCACAGTTAGCCCAAAGTTTAGTAGAAACTGAAGCACAACGATAGCAAAAAGTTATTCACTATTACAGTATTGTAGTGAATAAATAGATTTTGAGCTGTGCTTTAGTTTGACTCAAAACAAGTCTCACTCACGCGATATTATTGAAGAAATAGAAACGAATTGACTAACAATTAATATATTGATATTGACTGAGAGCACAATTATGAAAGTAAGGCTATGTATGTACTGACAAACTTACACTTTTATACTAAAAATCTATTTGTGTGTCAAACAAGTTTAAGGATGTGACAGAGTTAGAGTTGGTATGCGCTGAGCCACTACTCAAGAATATATCACATATACTGCTCAGTGCTGTATAACTGTGCGACAAACTAAAGATCTGCTCACAGACACAACACATCGCTCTCTCCTTTGCCAAGAGATTTGTCTAATATTATCGGCGATTGTGACTCTCTTACTCTCATTCTCTTAGCAGAGCTACCGTCGCCTCGCCTTCACAGCAATGAGAGCACACCTCCCTATAGAGCTCAATCAATGTATCCGAGCCTTAACTAATAACTCCGCCTTTGAAGCAGTTCTCCACTAATTGTCTGCTAAGTTGGCTAACTTTGCATCACTAAAGATGATTAAAAGATTAATCTTTAAGTTTGAGTTTTAAAAGTTAAATATTTTTCAGTTTAATCAACTCTGGACTAACTCTAACCCAACTCTAGTCTCAATCACATGCCCAGCCATACAGTATGTATATGTAATGTATATAATGTTATATACAGTATATATTGTATACTTAAATATATACTAGAGCTCACTCTACTCTATTCACTATTCATATAATAGTACATACAATAGTGTATAACACATAACATATAGCACACACACAACACAACTATTATATTAGAGTCAAATATCTGAGATGTGCTGTAAATCTTTGTTCTGTCCATTAGTACCCAAACAGAAAGAGAGAGCAAAAGCGAAAGTTTAATATTGGTTTTGCTTTGCATACCAAACCCGTTTAGCTGAAGCGTGTCCTGCACTCCAGCAATGGCTCATTACAATAGTTAATTTGCATTTTAGTTAATTAATTTACATACCGAACCAAACTGGTACGGGCGATATGTCGATTCGCCAGAACCTAATACTGTTCTACGGATAACTCAAATCACACTTCGCTTCGATTGACCCCAAAAACAAAAAGTTGAGAAAAAGTTTTCTCCTGTAAATGACACTATCCAGTGAACACACAAACACACAACACATCACAGATCAGTGGACGCCCAACACTCCCAACACAACCAACACTCACTACACTCACTACAATCCTTTCACTATTTTCTAATGCATTTTAATTGTTTTCTATGGATTCAAATCGAAATTAATGTTTTGTTTCGTTTCGATCTTTTCTTTTATTAATTGATGCGAAACTAAACAAACTTCAAATTTTTCCTAAATTGTAGTTTTGATTCTTTTCTCTAATTTAATTTATTTTCAAAACTAAAAAAATAGTTGAAAACTGAAAATCAAACTTCGAATTGGAGTCTCTCTTCTCTTACAGTTATCTGATTTTGATGAATGAAACTTATTCTGTTTAATCGACAGCTGCAGTTGCGCCCAACATAAAATAACCTAACCCTCAACTAACTAACATATCTGAGATTATATGCAAATGCATTAACAATTTGCCCATGTTGTTTTGACCACCATTCCTCTATTACAAGTCATACTCTCTTTTATACTTTCGATCATTACTTTGTATTTTATACATAATTAGAAATACATTCAGTTATAAAAGTATAGCTTATATTGCAATTAAATATTTTCATATTTATTAAGAAATAAAACTATTTTTATGCATATTTTCAAAACATATTTAAAATTTATTATAAATAAATAATATAAATAATTATAAATTACTTACTTATGATTTGATAG
>JAQFZR010000113.1:0-10122 GCA_034696065.1 Gustavia microcephala | reverse complement strand
AATACATGTCTGAAAAACTTATAAAACGACTGAAACCCATAAAAAGACTTAATCCTATAAAACAACAGAGACCTATGACGACTAAACCCAAATGGATAATACCAAAATAAATGTAGTTTTATCATCAATTTATTACAATACTAAAAATAATGCATCATTTAGTAGTGTTAGGAATTTATTTCAAGAAGCAAAACTTATTTTACCAAATATTTCTATAAATGACGTCAAAGAATGGCTATCCAAACAGATTACATACACGCTACATAAGCCTGTAAAACGTAATTTTTCAAGAAATCGTATAATTGTTGGACGTATTGATGAACAATGGGAAGCAGATTTGGTTGATATGCGTGAGTTTGCTTCTAAAAATAGAGGTAATAACTATATTTTGACTGTGATTGATAGTTTTTCAAAGTATGCTTTTGCAATACCTATTAAAGCTAAGACTGGTATTAATATAAAAAATGCTTTTGTATTATATTTCATCTATAAGATTGTGTTCATTGTCCAGTAATCTTAGAAATGAGCATGTTGTTGTATAACTAAAATATCACCCACACTATTTTATGGCAATATAGATAACTCATACTTACATTTATATGATTTAGCATATTTTCACTTATTAGTCGAAACAATATTTTAGTCTGTAATACAATATGGGATATAATTTCACATTTGAATGATTTAGATATTATTTTTTTCATATCAATAAATATTGTACAGTATTTGAGACACAATAGTGTTTATCAAATTAGATGATAAACACTAGAACTCATATTTTTATCAAATTCAGTACATGAATAAACAATTAGTCTAATATATTGCATGGGTTTAAGTAATTATCATAAAAGTTGATCGTAGAGTGCATTTCGACAATTTCATCGTTATTATGACAAATTAATTGAGCGGAAATACTATACATTGCATTCATATTGAGTGCATAGACTTTATTATTATTGCTTTCCATATATTATAGCACTGTATGACTTAATTAAGATTAAAGAAACTATTCGTTCAATAAAATGATTAACTATTTCTAAATTCTTAGTAATGCAAATGTTAAGAATATAAAGACTTAATTAATGCTTTAGTTAAGAATATTCTGGGCTAATAGAATAGTTGTGCTAATAATGTCTCAAACAAATCATAACTTATAAATCAATAAATTTATTTATTTACGAATGAATAAGTGTTGTATGCAATCAACTGTTCCAGTCATTAGTCATTGCAAACAACACTTCTTATCTGTTACAGAACAGGAGAACTATTCCTCTTAAGACTTTTACGGCCGTGGCTTTGGAGTGACTTTATTTATAGCCGAACACAAAACGGAAAAATATTTAATAAGAATATGAATATTCTTCACTCGTTTACAGATAAGGTATAAAAGAAATATACTTTTATTAGAAGAGAATAAATCTTTTTTTCCTTTCGATCATATAATTAATGAAATTTCTTTTATTATTATTTTTTTCTTCCAAATCAAAGGTTATTAAAGAAAGGAAAGAAGAAATACTGGAAGAGAAGAAGTTTATTAATAACAAGAGTTTGAGAGGAGGTCTGGCAAGTGAGGAGAGGAGTGGTGGGAAGCGTCGGTTGGCCTTTTTGGACTGTCTTCTCAGTGAACACTTCACTAACAGTGAGTTTACTGAAGAAGACATTAGGGAAGAGGTCGACACTTTCATGTTTGAAGGACATGACACCACATCTATGGCTATCAGTTGGACATTGCATTTGATTGGTTTAAACTCACAAATACAAGACAAATGTCATCAGGAATTAGATCTTATATTTGGAGATTGGAGTGGAAGTGATGGAAGTGATCGACCGATTTGTATGAATGACTTACGAGACATGAAGTATTTGGACGCATGTATTAAAGAAGCACTTCGTCTCTTCCCATCCGTGCCTTTTGTGGGCCGTCATCTCAATGAAGACAATACCATCAATGGCTATACTGTGCCAAAAGGTGTCACGTGTTTGATCTTCTTATATCAGGTACATCGCGATCCACAATGTTTTCCACAGCCAGAGGTGTATAACCCGGAAAGGTTTTTAAACATCAGTAATATGAACCGACACCCTTTTGCATACGTGCCCTTCTCTGCCGGTGCCCGAAATTGCATCGGACAGAAATTCGCTCTTTTAGAGGAGAAAACAATTTTGGCTACAATTTTACGTAAATATAGTATTAAATCTCTCGACCAAAGGGATGACATCAAAATAGCACCCGAATTGGTTATTAGACCCAAAACACCAATTCAAATGAAATTCACCCGAAGAGGTTTATAATAATTAAAATATTTAGCCCCTCTTTAAAAATTCATATCAAACTTAATTTTAAGCATTTTATTAGTTTTTCCTTAATTTGAAAATTTTTTGCACATTTTTATTATAACTTAATTTTCATTAAAATTTAACTAAAATTATTACTCATTCAAACAGTTAATAAATTTTGTGTAAATTGCAGAAAGCTTTTTAATAAATAACTAATAATATTTATTTTTGTGAAAATAAATATTTAATTAGTTAATTAATTAATAATTTTAAAAATTGTTTAAGTAAAAAATATTTTATCAATTTAGAGATTTTTACACTAATTTAATTCAAACATTTAATTCTGTTCAAAATAATTCGAATATTTAATTTGTATTTAATTAAATTTGTATTCAATAATTACTAAGAATTTTAAATAAAATATTGTGTATTCATAAAAAAATTACTTATATTTTCCTTAACTGTAGTTCAATATTAAGATTTAACATATAGTAACACACAGGTGCGAGCTAGCCAGTCTGGAACCTGTATGTTGAAAGGACAACTGAAGTATTGGTCTATTCACAGTTGGAGTTTTTGTTGTATCAACTATAGCAACCGGAGCAAAGTTAATGGTCGACTCAATAAATGCTAAACATGAAAGAGCAGAGTTGAATAAAAAAATTATTCAATTAGAAAAAGAAACAGAATCTCTTAAAAATTTTACTCAAACTGTGGGTGAAAATTTAATTGGTTTTTCAAAAAAGGTGGACAACATAACGATAGCATACGACAAAAAGATAGAAATTTTACGAAATTTTGCATTGAATCAAACAAAAGAATTAGAAGAAACTCTGTCAAACACATTAGAATATGTTGAACAACTTTCTTGGGTTCATTCAATAATTTCGACTTTTAATTCGTATAGACTCATTCAGAATATGTTTTTGCAAAATCAATTAACACTATTATTAGATTCAATACAAAACTATGAAAACGTATTTGAAACTCTTCGAAATAATAAATTACCACACGCGTTAATCTCTTGGAGTAGTTTGCAAAATATACTTTTGGATATTAAGAAAAACCTATCTAATAAATTTGAATTGGCAATTGGGGAAAGTGATTATCAACTTTACTACATGTTAAATATTGCATCATTTATGATAAAGAAATCAACAAATGACATTTACATAACATTAAAAATTCCGTTGAAAAGACCAAATAATGCAGTTTTATTTGATGTAATCAAACCAAATTTTTTAAGTTTTCCGTGTTTGAATAAAACATGTGCCAAAAACAATAATTTGGATTTACAAAATAATTTGATTTCGTTTCAATCTAATGACAATTTATGGATCACAAATAGTTTTACTGGAGAACTTGTATATGAGACCGGAATCGAAAGCATATCATGTCAACCTACAAGTGATGTTGATCTATGTTATACATTTAAATCATCTAAATTGCTAATCCCAAATGAATGTCATTTATCAATAATAAACTGGAATATAAATAAAATCATTAAATGGTGTGAATTCAAATTGAGATCGAAAAGAGAATATATTCCAATTTCTATTGGTTATAACAAATATGTCATCCATAAACTAGCTGTTGAAAGTTATATAGAAATTTGTGATAATAATGAAACACATTATGAATTGGACAGTTGGGCGGAAACATTAGAGATAAAGGTTGGATGTTATATTAAATTTGAAAAAAATAACAACATACTATATGGACCAATAAGTCATCCCTTGAGAAGTAATTCAACTTTTATTTATAAAACATTTCATTCGGAATTATTAGAAAGAATTCAAGGTGACTATAACAATACTAATTTTGAATTTGACTCACTTCCAATACCGGCTATAAATAACACAATAATTAAACCATTTAATATATCTGAAAATCCAATTGTTACTGAATGGGATACGACACAACTCACTCAATTTAGTCAATATATTTATAGAATGTCTTTAAATATTTCGGATTCGATATTAGAAATGAACAAAGTTTTTGACAAAAGAACGAAAACTCTTTCGATTGGAGATACTTTGAATACAATCGGAAATTTTTTACAAATATTAATGGCTTTTGTTATTATTTTTGGAGTATTGAGTTATACAAAATTATTCGGTATATTTCGTGTTGGTATTATTATAACCTCACCGACAAGAGCACAAGCATTTTCAATATGGCCAGAACTATCTGCATTTGATCTAATTTATAATAATACAATTTGGGCAAATATCGTATATATTGCCTTGATGTCGTTTATAATTTTGATAATCATCAAGCTAGCATTTTGTCGCAAGAATAGAATTTCTACTCATTACGGAAGAGGAAAGCCAAGATCTAGATTGTCTAATGACTGTGGATATACCCTGATACTAAACATTCATTTTAAACGTGAACGATTCTGTTTTATCTCAAATGAGGCAATTTTCATAAGATTACCAATTACTGTATTGAGAAAAGGACCAATTAAGGATATAAAAGTTATGAATTTATTAACTCAGTGGTATACAGCCAAGATTAATGGGGAAATATACCTTAAAACTTCAGAAGAGATTCACATTTTTACACTTGATAATATGGGAAATAGACTAGAAGACAGTTGGGTACCAGTAAATATTAAAGTTAAAAATATTAACTGGTACTATCTCCCTCAACCGAGCGCGTTTGTAGAAGATAATTGTCATGGCATTGCTTTCATCTCAATTTCAAGAGACGAAGCAACTATGTTTTAATATACTATGTTTATTCATTCAACTATACTAATCTCCACTATATTTATATTCTATATCAATTCACGCCAGTTATTCTTAATGGAGCAAAGAAGAGCAATTAGTACTGACAACTTAACAATCATTCCACCGATTGGCCCAGAAGTACCAAAAGCTTCAGCGCCTTTTATTGGTGATGAGTCAATCAGTGAACCAGATAAACAATTTGTTTTCGGGGCTTATGATAGACAAACTCCTGTTAATGACAAACAATTTGATGAATTGAAAAATTTCAAACATCGAACTGAACCCGATTTCGGTAGACCTGTACGTCATGCCATCACTCCACCAACATTCGATGATAGAGAGGGAGGTATCACAATCGAAGATTACTTATTTAAGTTCGATCGTGTGTCTTTGGCTAATAATTGGAGGGAAGTTGATAAAAAGAATCAGCTTTATTTCTCGTTGAAAGGCAATGCAGAGAAATGTTATGATGATTTATTGAAAACAAACCCAAACATTTCGTGGAAAGAATTGACTTCAGCATTGATTAAACAATTCACAAAGCGACACGGAAGGCTTGTGGCAATGGAACGTTTGATTCAAAGAGAACAGGGGTCAAATGAAAGTTTTCGAAATTATTTTTATGATAAATTAGTGTTAATGAGAGAGGTAGACCCAAACATGAAAATAGATGACAAACTTCTTCACATTATGAGGGGTTGCAAAAATGGAATGAGAAAAGAGATGATGCGCTATTTGAACGAAAATACAATTGAAAACGACGATGATTTGTTTAGTATAATATCTGGCATCGATGAATTGGATTTGATTGACCAAAGAAGTGAATCAAATCCAAAAAGATCAGTTAGATTTAATGACGATTCGAACAGATCTGACAGAAATAAATTGGATTACAGAATTGATAAATTGGAAAAATTGGTTAGAAATTTGAAGGACAACATTTATGAAAGTAGAGGTCGTGAAAGTCAAAAACGTTTTGGTGGATATCAAGAGAGGGACAATAACAGACGTTACTACAATGATAATTCACAAAGATCAGAAAATTATGATAATAAAAGTAATGAAAAAGAGGGAGAAAACTCATCAAACAATGGTAATCAAACGAATGTTAAAAGTGTTAGATTTGAAAGAACACCAGATAATCGCCCAATTTGCGTTATTTGTAACAAAGCGGGTCACACCCAACACACTTGCTATAAAAAGAACAAAAGTAATATCTCAGAAAACCGTTCAAAAAACTAAAATCGACAAGTAAATACATTGATGGCGATCCTTTACTTGTCAATGATTTCAATTTAATTACGCCATCAGTTAAAAGAATTAAAATTGATTTATTAATAAATAATAATAATATATCGTTTGTTTTAGACACAGGGAGTGGTTTGTCTTTTATTAATAAAAAAATCGCAAATGACTTAAATCTAATTATAGATTATGTTGACGGCCCATTAATAAGACTCATTGATGGAAGATATAAAAAACTTTCAGAATTGAGTAAAATAGAAATAATTCATAAAAACAATAAATGGATTCAAACTTTTTATATTTATAAAAATATGTTTTATAATGGCATTCTCGGAATGGATTTTCTGAGTTATTATAAAAATTTAAAATCTAATTATGATGAAGAAATCGATTTAATTTCTGATGAATTTTTCGAGACTAATGAAGAAATAGTGATTAAATTAAATAAAACAGAAGTTATTGATAAGAATTCTGCAAAATTATTTAAAATTAACTGTCCAAACAATGGAGAAAATTATATGTTTTTGCCATCAGAAAGATTGACAAACGAATTTAATTTGAGTGTAATGTCAGCAATTATTAATTCAAATTCGAATGAAATATATATTACAAACACAAACAACCATAAAGTATGGCTGCCGGTGCTCATTAAAATTGGTTATTTGATTAAAATTGAAGAGGAGAATTGTATTTACAATCAAATGTTAATTGATGACGCCTCAAATAAAATAGAATTCAATATAGATTCAGAATCAGAAGAAGAATTTAATAAAATAAATAATTTATTGAATAATTACAGAAATATATTTGCATTTGACACGAAAGAACTAAGTTGTGCAAAAGGATTTAAACATACTATAAATACAGGTGAAGCCCTTCCATTTAAATTAAAAAGTTATCGTTATGGTTTTGCTGAAAAAGCAGAAATAAAAAAACAAATTAATGAAATGCTAGAAAACGGAGTAATAAAACGCAGCACAAGCAGTTGGTCTAGTCCAGTTGTAATGGTCAAACAAAAGGATAAGTTTCGTTTTTGCGTTGATTATAGAAAATTGAATAATGTGACGAAAGCTGAAATTTTACCGATTCCTAGAATTGAAGAAATTATTGATGCAATAGAAGGGAAGACAATGCGTTCTTCATTAGATCTAAAGTCTGGTTATCATCAGATTGAATTGGAAGAAGAAAGTAAACCAAAAACAGCATTTATTGCTGATGGAAATGCCTATCAATTTGAAAGACTACCATTCGGTTTGATGAATGCACCTGGCTCGTTTCAACAAATTATGCAACAGATGTTGGACGGGTATTTATGGAAATTTGTGTGTTGCTATATCGATGATCTTATAGTGTATTCAGAAAACTTTGACCAACATATTGAACATTTGACAAGTGTTTTTGAAAGAGTGGAACAATTTAATATGAAGCTAAATCCAGTGAAGTGCAAATTTTTGTGCAAAACCTTCAAGTTTTTAGGATTTTTAATTGACAAAAATGGTTTACAACCGGATCCTGATAGAGTGAAAGCCATCAAAGAGTGCATTGAACCAAAAACTTTGAAAGAAGTGCGACGTTTTCTTGGAATTTGTAACTATTATCGAAAATTTGTGCTTAATTTTGCAAAGTTAGCAAAACCAATTACTAATTTGTTAAGAAAAGACGTGAAATTTATATGGAATGCTTATTGCCAACAGGCATTTGAAGAATTGAAAAATAGATTAATCACAGCACCAATTCTGGCTCATTACTCTGTGGGTAAGCCTTTAATCCTTTACACTGACGCGTCCAACTTTGCAATCGGCGCAATTTTGTCTCAAGAAATAAACGGTGAAGAACGTGTATTGCAATATGCCTCCGCTTTACTTGACGAACATCAAATGAATTATACAATTTCTGAAAAGGAAATGCTGGCAATAGTTTGGAGTGTAACAAAATTCAGACATTATTTATTGGGTCAAACCTTTAAAATAATAACAGACCATTGCTCACTTTGCTATTTATTGAAGCTTAAAGATCCCTCAGGCCGTTTATCTCGTTGGGCTTTAAGACTTATGGAATTTCAATTTATTATTTTGTATAAAAGTGGCAGACTTCATAATAATGTCGATTTTTTATCACGTGCGCCCATAGACCCACCACAATCTAATATTGATGACATACCATTTTGTTTTGTTGATAACATTGACATGAAATTAGAACAGAATAAAGATGATTACTGCAAGTTTTTGAAAAGTATGTTAAGTAAAAATAATAAAAGATTTGTTAAAGATTTCTTAATCGAAGATGAGATAGTTTATAGAAAAGTGTTTAACAGTAATGGAGAAGAAACGAAATTAATAGTTGTACCAAAGAATATGCGAAAAGATGTATTGTATTCACTCCATGACCACCCAACAGCCGGACATTTAGGATTCGTTAAAACCCTATATAAAACAAAACAGCGATTTTATTGGCCACGAGTTGACAAGACCGTCCGCAAATATGTTAGATCTTGTCAAGTGTGTCAACTGAGAAAAAGAGATTTTGGTCTACCAAAAGGAATCATGCAACCAATTATGGCCTTTCATCCGTTTACTATTGTCGGGATGGACGCACTTGGACCTTTTCCGTTATCTACTGATAAAAAGAAATATATCGTTGTGTGCATTGACATGTATAGCAGATATTTAGAAGCAGAGTGTTTGCCGGATATTAGAGGAGAAACGATAGCAAAATTCTTTTTAGAAAAAATTATTTTAAGACATGGCGCGCCAGAAAGAATTTTGACAGATAATGCTGAAAATTTTAATTCTAATTTCTTAGAAGAAGTTTTTGATATCTTATCAACAAAGCATATAAGGACGAGTGGCTATAGACCACAAACAAACGGTGCCGCCGAAAGAGTTTGCAAAACTATAACGGATATGATATCTTGTTATGTTCGAACGGATCAAAAAGACTGGAGTTATTTTTTAAAATATCTTGTTTTTGCTTATAATACAGCTCGTAATGACTCTACACAGGAAAGCCCTTACTTTCAACTTTACGGACGACACCCTCGACTGCCGATAGATGTAGCGATGGGTATTCAAACAGATTTTATCGAAAACAGAGACGTTCTCGATAGATTACGTGACGCCAAAGAGGTGGTCAAACTGAATATTTTGGACGCTAAAAGGCGACAAAAAGGATATTACGATGAGAGACATAGACGTAAAGATTTCGAAGCCGGCGATAAGGTTTTAGTTTTTACGAAAACTAGAAAAATTGGAAGAAGTGAAAAGCTTTTTAGTAACTACTTCGGGCCAAAGGTGGTTAAGAAAAAGTTAAGTCAAAACAATTATTTGGTTGAAGATTTGAGGACTAATCGTAGAGATACTGTTCACGTGGAACGTATGAAACCGTATTATGAGGACGATATCGATTTGGAGGACGATGAAGTATGGATAACAGCCACAGAAGCGAAAGAATACGATATTAACGATTATCCGATAAAATTCAGAAACAAAATCTTCATTGAAGACGACATAAAAGATACAGATTACAATATAGAATTAAAGAAAGTAACAAAAATTTAAATTTTTCCAATTATTTTATGTTTTATATAAAACTAACTTATATTAAAATAAATTTAACGAGTTGTAGATATCGTTAACTTTCATAAAATCAAATCTTTGTCTAATTAAGAATAACTGTTTTTTATATTTATTATTACAATATTTAATCAATTATAAAATTATAATCTATTGTAAAATGTTGGAAACAGTTTCACCATTGGGGACCAATGGATAATTGGGAGGGGGCATAAATGTGGAATTAAAGTTCAATAAGGCATTGAACCCCTTCTAAACTATGTCAGTTGAATGTTAAATCCGGGTTCAACGAC
>JAQFZR010000112.1:0-10136 GCA_034696065.1 Gustavia microcephala | reverse complement strand
CTCCAAATAAAAATTAAAAGTAATTATAATTAAATTCACAAATGTAACTCAAAACATAAATTCAAAATAGTTAAAATTAAAATAACCAATATAACACAAAATAAGAATTAAAAATAGTTGAATTGAAATTCACGAAAACTATTTGCGACAACGGCGATAAACAAATGCAGAAAAGATGCGCAGAAGAATAACCCATGCGCAGTTGGTTGTTAGCCATCGCTGAAAGTCTGAAAAACAATTTTAAGATTACATAGAATGGTGAAGACTGAATTGTGCAGAGAAAAAAAAATATACTAAAACGTGCAACAAAAACAAAAATATCACAAATCTCACACAATCGGTTGAAGACAACGTGAAGAATAAAACTACGATTTGTAACATCTGAACGAAAGGACTTGAAACTCACGAAATCAACCAATGTAAGTCGTAATAAAGTTTAATTACTAAATCAATTAAAATGCAAAAATTAACACACCAATTCAGCAGAAATTTTCTATGTGTCTGACTGATTGTTTTTTTTGAGAAAATAAAAATAATAAAAATAAAAGTTAAATATAAAATAGTTATTAGATTAGTAGAAAAGGTCAATTATCGACTAAACACAACAGCAACTAAAGTAAAACTTAAAATACTAATAATTAATGTTAAAAATCGACTTGAAAGTATCGATTAATTCAATACTTTAACCGATTTTGCTGAAATTTGGTCAAACCTCATGTTATAACTCAAAAAAAATAAAAATGGTATAATATCGATATGGTTTTCGATACAAAATAGATTTCGCTCAAAATTGACACACTAGGCCATTTTAAGGTAAAAAGCTTAAGTTCAGAAGATTTTTGCAAAAATCGCAACTATCGATATCGATAGTGTACTGTTTGTCGACCGATTTTGATGAAAATTAATATTGTGGCTCTGTTGGGGCCAAAAAGCTTAAGTTTTGAAAATATCGGCGAAATTCCGAAAATTTAATTTCCCGAATACAAACCTTGACCGATTCCAATAAAAATTGATATTGTGGACCGGTAAGGGCCAAAAAGCCCATGGTTAAAATTTCTCGGTGAAATTCCGAAAATAAAATTTTCAAAATTTTAACCTTGACCGATTTTGATAAAAATTTATATTATGGACCGGAATAAGCTTAGAAGCCCATGGTTAAAATATCGCTTTAAAATTCCCAAAAATAAAATTTTTTCAGTCTGTAACTTTTACGGATTTTGATAAAAAAAAAAGGTTTTTGTTCATTATCCAGCGGGAAAAAATCATTAGGTGTAAAGTTTCGGTCTTGATAATACTTATGAAAATTAGAAAAACCTATTCTCACCGTGAATTTAAAAAGAATTAGCAAAATAATCAGGTTTTTTTCGAGAAATAAATAAATGTGAGCCTAATACTACGAAATAAGTAACCATCTGATCAAGCAAACAAACGTTTAATTTATTAGTAGGTTAAATGATACATAGTAAACACAATAAATTAATACAATAGATGTATGTAAGTTCAAAGACTATGCATATTTATTAGTCGGCAGTTGTGGCTTCAATACTACACTTCTTTGCCATAAACTGGGTGATATATTTTTCTGATGGTATTAGTTTGAAATGCCAATACCGAAGGTGATCCCTGAGTTTTTTCTCTGAAAAAACTGTATACCCACAAAAGCATTTGTAAGCCAAATGTTGAGAGTTGGGTCGACCACGAGTTCTTTTTACCTTCATACACGGAAACCTATTCTACGATTATAGATATATACAATAATGACGATCAGTGAACTAATAAGAGTACAGAAAACATACCATTTTTATGGAAGAAGCGTTGCTAGACATGTCGAACGTAATCCAACAATAATATAATTGAAAAGTCTCAACTTGACACTATTAGATAAACGAACGTAGAGAAGAGATTAAAACATATGCGCATGAGTTCTATCCACACACAATGACCCCTACGCCTAGGTACTGAATTTAGAGTCAAAAGAAAAGTACAGAATATAGGGCTATTGAAAAGTGAAGTTATTTGCACTGAGACGCCACAATGGAATCTCTCTACGAGTAGAATCAAAGCGATGCAACATAAATCCCTTCAAATCATCATACGAAATATCCATCTTCTTTTGGATAACCAATTGACAATATTGGAATGCCAGGCCTTTAACCGATTTTGATAAACGAAGTAACAATTCTTGCTGAGTCCAATTTCCGTGGTTGGCAATAACTTCGTATAGCATAAACCAATCACCAATGTATTTACTATCAACGGCAGAACCAATAAAGGGCGTTAAACAAAGAACCTCGACCACACTCAAGTTAGACTTTATTAAAAATGCGTCAAAGTAGTTTATGTCTTCTCTATACGCACCCAAAACAGGAATAACATCAAATAACTCTTTTCTTAGTGCTAGATGAGAAATAAATACCTCTGTATTACAAACTTTAATACCTCGACTTACAAACTCATAACGGACAGGTACCTCACTAACAAATTTATTTAAAAGATAACCAAAAGCCATTATCAATTCGAAAGAATGAAATTTTGATTTGCAAAAAGAAAGAAAAACTAAATAAAAATAAAAAGGAAAATAATCGATTGTATACGTTAACCAATGGGGAGTGCTAGAGTCTGTGCGCATAGTCGCATATGGCGCATCTACCAAACCGCCTTACTATCGAGTCATTCAGTAGTACAGCGAACTATGTACGTAATTATCTAGTATAACCAATAATAATTCGGTATTTATCGCGCAATCTCACAACTCACGATATTTGTTTTAGTGCTTTAATAAATAGCATGAGCATTGAGAGAGAAGAATAATAAAATCAGTCTGATTTTGAACAGTTATTTTTGGTAGTAAACACTAAACCTTAAACCAAATAAAATTAATATATCACAAAGAAATTACTTTCGACAAAAGAGTGAGTACAAACAGATTTAATAACACTAAATAATTAAAAGAAAAGTACTAATTCTGACTACTGATAATCAACTACGAGAATATGGACAACTTACCGATAAAAAAGAAGGCCGGAAGACCGAGACTCGTCGGCCTGACTGATAAACAGCGAATTGAGAGACGAAGGAAAATCAATGCTAAAGCGGCAAAAAGGTTAAGAATAAAAGAGAAAATTGAAGCCAAAAACCTGAATAAAGTATTGGAGGCACTGGAGAAGCGGAATAAAATACTAAAAGAGAAAGTGGAATATCTGGAACGTTGTAAACAAATCATGATATTCAAGATCCATGGATTGATTGAGAAGAAACGAAAAGAACTAAATGAAAAAAATGCTCGACTTTTCAAATGCGCCCTTGAAGACAAATTAGAGAAAAAGAAAAACTGATTCGATTCGATAAATCACACATAATTTTATTTAAAATATAAAGTGAATTAACAGACTGTGGAACTAATGTTACGAATTAACAGATAGCTGAAATGGTAATACATGCTTAAGCATATAATTGTTCAACAAATAGATTTAGAGTGAGTTACTGTCTGTAGAAGTTGTGTACAATTCAAAGCTAAAATTGATTATTTTAATTTTTTATTCACTAATTTGTTAATCAATAAGTGTAAAATCACAAATGGTTTCAAACAACAAAATATACTCCTACTTGAATATTGTTTCTAAAATAGTAAAATTATGATGTATTAAGTTAAATTAAAATAAATGGTATGAGTTAAATTGAAATAAATTGTTGTTCAATCCCAGTGGTCAGTTGTTACAGAAAATTCGACGAAATACTGTAACAAATCGATTTTTATCTCTTCGTAATTGCGTTGGTTAAAGTTGAGGTCATAAGGTAACGGGTGGTCAGCCACGCCGAAAATAAATTGAAGTGCCCTTCGTAAAGCTGGTCCGGCCAAGCTTGCTAGTAACCAATAAATTTTGTATTCATTCTCCAAGTACGGATGCCAAACCGGTACATTAAAACATTCAAACATAATAAACCAATCAGTTAAGTTGCAAAATTCAGCAGAATTTGCAGAAAATCTTTTCAGAGTAATTATTCTTGAGTATAACGTCCGATGTACCCACTCCTTTTTTGAGTTAAAATAACATTCGTAATTTATATTCAACAATCTTAAGAAATTCATAGGAATGTTTAATAATTCACTGATCGGTGTCTCAGCACCGTCGATCCATACATGTTCTTCCCAAAACGCCATGATTTTTGCTAAATTTACTAACTAACCACTTTACTGCAAAGAGAAAAGAAAAATAAAAAAAAAGGGGGAAAACGAAACCAGACAAGTGCATGTACAGTATTGCACCAAAATACATGCGCGCTTACTCAATGCAGGGAACGTTTTGATTCGCTCTTCGCATTGCAGATATATGCGCCAACATATTAAATCACAGATAATTTTTGTTATGCAAAAACGAAAGCACTACATCGATTCTAAAAATAAATTATAACAAAACTGAATCTAAACAAAATATTTTAAGTTAGACTTTGTAAATAAAAGCGAAATTGATTAACATAGAGATGACTTGTCGAGCCGAAATTGATTTCGATGTGTTATTTAAAATGATAAGAGATAGGCAGATATATTTATTATCTACCCGATCGACGAATGCGGAGGTTAACAAGAAAATTGAGGAAGAACTAGATAAGGTCAAACATGCCTTACGTCTACACAGAAAAACAATGAAATCTATACTAAAATATAAGAAAACAAATAGTAGAAAGCACCTGAGGAAGGCTGCTGTCGCAACAGAGTTTTTTGAAAAATATCTCCATACGTTTGATCCAAAGTTACCGGTATGTATAGAAGACGACATCACGGGACATATGGCAAACTGCGAGAAGTGCAGAACAAGATGTGAAGCGGAGGCTTCACATGTGCCAGAATTCGAAAACTTGGCCAGTGGCTCAAATCAAATGGATGTAATGAAAGATATTGCAGCCGAAATTTCCAAAATGGATACGTTGATACCACGATTCGAGATACTTTCCTGTAAGGACAGCGATGGAACAAAAGAATCACAAGACGTAAGTTTTGAAATCGATTTTATTTAAGACAACTTAATTTTTTCTTAAAGCTACAAATTATTTTTTAGTTAAAGCAAGTTACAATATAAGTTTCAGCACATTTTAATTTTAGAACAATTTAAGCTTTAAAAACTCATAAGATATAGATAAACTACAATCTAAACACCCTGCTAAACTAGTTAAAGCCAGAGATTAAATGTCGATTATTTCCTCCATATTTTGAGCAAACTTATGATGAAAATAGCATTCTAAAAGCCAAAACGGTATCGTCGGCTTTTTAGCTAATACCTCTTCCACATATGTTAACGCTGGGCCTGATAGCGATAGACGAAAGAATTTTAGCTGCTCGTCGTAATCCCAACGATTTATATCCGTAATTTCCGCGAACAACTTGCACCAAGTATATACGTTCATCTGTTCCGAATCTGCTCCAGAATAGAGTTTCAGGCAATACAACTTCTTAGTTGAAATATCCGGGTTTACCAAAAATAAGTCAAAGTAATCTCTGCTTAATATATGTTCCCGTAGTTCTACTCTTTGTTCCATTCTGCTAGGGATGACAGTTAAATGATTAACTATTGTCTTATTTTCGTCCACCTCTCCATTCAAAGTCAAACAGATAAATTTCGGGGCAGACATAATTAGTTCGAATCAAAAATTAAATAAATTGGACGATCCTTCGAATAAACTTTTACAACAACTAACTGGTTCGATATGCTCTCTTAAAAGCATGCAGTCACAGTCTTGCTCAAAATAAAAGAATTGCGCAATATTGCCCGCACTTATTATAGCGTTAGAAAAATTTAATCCACTCGCGGCGTAAAGGCGGCGGAGTAAATTACAGAGCTATCAAATCAGAAAGTTTGCAGCATTGCGGTATAAGTACGTGAACTTGTATGAATACAGCTTCTGCGATGTTTGCCGTATTGCGGGCGTATATAGCGCATGTGCATATTGTCACTGCAGTACCTTTTTGCTACAAAAAACTGCATTGCGACAAATAATGTAGGCAGGCGCAAAACTGCGTCTAAATCATACATAAACTGCGTGACAGAGTCCATTCAGAACATTTTCTAGTTTGTTCTTTCATAAGACAAGTTCATAGTGTCAAATAAGTAAGTGATAGTTTATGTTGTGAAAGTTGTTACATTAATAAACATCTGTAACCACACAATAACATTACAAACAGTTGAATGTAAGTAAAATTGATTTCATTGCCTTAAAGTTTAAACAAAAATATTCTTAAATTCTTTCATTTACTTTAAAAAAATAACTTAAGATGATACATAGGTCAATTCTTGTAGAAGGGAATATAGGGGTCGGGAAGACGAGATTCATTGAGGAATTAATGAATTATAATGAGGCAATAAAGGAAAGTGCTGAAGTTTTCTTCGAGCCAATCGAAAAATGGCAAAATCTGGGCATATACAATTCTAATCTTATTAAAAATTTTTATACCACTCCAAAGAATTATGCATTTCCATTTCAGAGTTATGTACAGTTGACTATGTTTAAAAATCATAGCGCTAAATTAATCAGGGGAGTCAATACAAAAATTTTAGAACGGTCACTTTATAGCTCTTTTAATGTATTTTCGAAATTACATCGAGTTAAAGATTGGTTAAGTTATTCCGAATTTGCAGTATTAAGCGAATACTATAACTACTTTCGAGATTTAGAATCTCAGTCAAAAGTAGATCTAATAGTTTACCTGAAGTGTAGTCCTCGTAAGTGTTTAGAAAGAATACAAATGAGAGATAGAACAGAGGAATCTTCGATTCATTTGGATTACTTGCAGGAAATAGATAGATTTTATGACCGCTGGATTGATTACGACCCGTACCTAACAAATGTGCCTATTGAGTCCGTAAATACCGATAATGAATGGGAAGAAATCAAGCCAACGCTAACAAAGTTATTTGAAAGAATTTCAGAACTTGTTGTATCCTAAACAGTACAACAAACACATAATTAAACACAAAATAATTTACAAATAAACAAAAACACATCACATAAGACAAAATAACAGTCAAATACATTTAGCACAACAAAAAAGATTTATATTGAAGACAAATCACGGGCTAAGCTCCTAGTATTCGAGAAACTGAGTTTTGACTCGTGATCAAAACTTATTTAATGTTTTTTTCATTTTAGTCAGAGTAAAGAATACAGTACAAAATTCCGTTTCTCTAATCAGGAAGCAACAAAATAAATAGCATTTGACAAATTACATTAACAGACAATGATTAACCAACATGTAAAACAATAAAATGTTTATTTAAAATAAAACATAACCTATAGATAAAGCCAAACAATTATCAGACAATCGAACTCATGATTAGACAACTTAAACTCTAACACAAAAATGAGTAAACATGAACCGACACCTAGTCATGTCATTGATCAAGTAGTTGAAAATGAGCCAATAATAAATTTTGGACTTAGCAATTTAACAATTGTGATAAATGAGCCCAGAAGTGAAGGAGTTCCGTTGACTCACAACTCTATACTGTATATAAAAAACCCAATCATAAATAAAAACACAAGAATAGTTTTGTCAAAAAAGACTACAACAAAGCTCATTAAGAAAATAAACAAAGTAATAAATAAAGAAGTAGAATGTAAACTTTATAAACACTTTACACAAACATCACCCACAAGTTCGATAAGAAATACTGGTTACGAAGTGGACTTAGTCTGTTACGAGAAAATGCCTTCCAGCGTAGAAATGGATGCCGTTCAAAATTCTCGAGACCCGAATGTTCACGTTTGGATTGATCTAAACGACGAAAACGCGAGTCCAGAATAAGCAATTGAAAAAAAAACACTCATGTACTAACAGAAATAATAACCCCCAAATACATCCGACTACAAATAAACACAAAAATGGAAGTAATACAAAACGCAAAAGAAATTATGAGAAATATCGAAGAAACTTACTATGTTTACGGATCAAAAGCTAAAGTTTATAAAAACAATTTGAAAACTTATAACGCCATTTTCATTGAGTACTGCCGACAGTCAAAACACAAAAATATAGGAGAGCTCAAAGGAAATAAAATATTAAAAAAGTCGAAAATAAATTTTCACATAAACGAATTTTGGTTAACGACATTACAAAAGTTTTATAAAACAAAATCAGAAAACTTGAAAGAGGCCGCAAATAATTTAGAGTCACAACAAATTCAGATGTTAAAAGAAATAAAAAAGTCAAAACCCAATGTCACACCCAATGATTACCTGCCCGACAAGATCAACCAAAAGGCTAAATCGCAGAAGTCGCAATGCCAGAGCTGTGCTCAAACAATAATTGCTTGTGAGATACACAAATATAACCCGCAACACATGCCTTTGTATTTAAATGAAATAAGTATGAAATTACCATCAGACGCCGTAATTTGCATAGATGTTGAATCCGTAGACTTTTACACAACTTTAAAAGATACTGATAAAAGAATTTACACAAAAAAGGCTTTTCGAGTTGCCGCTGTTAGCCGAATTGAAAATTCGGGTAAAATTAAAAAGTCCTCGATTGAACTTCTATTTCATAGCTTCTTTCGCCCACAAACAAAAAAATTCATATCGTATGCACCAGTAACGGGGATTTCAACGCAAGAGATTAAAGAAAACCTACACAAGTTTTGGGATACAAACGACGCACGTGAGAAACTTCTGAAACACGTAATTAGAGATCGAACATTAGTTTTTGCATCCGCAAAAGGCGATCTACAAGCACTTGACTTAGACATACCGAACCGAATAAGGGACATACATGAGTTTTACGTTCGTTTTCCTGGACGAAAATCCACAGAAAATGTTTCGCTCAAATGGCTAGCGAAATATATTCTTAATTGGGATATTCAACCAGAAAACACTGCAGACGTCTCTACTGGCAGTTACAAGAAAAATAGTCACTGTCCAATCAGAGACAGTGTGGCGACAATAATTCTGTACGAGTTGATTCCCGAAGAATTTTGGTTGAACACACCGGACATATATGTAACGAAAGACGTTAAGAAGGACGAGGAAACAGATACGAGACTAATCGATTTCCTAAAAAAACTAGCAATCTGCGAAAAACAAGATCCTCAATAACACGAATATATATATTCCGATTTAGTTTACAAAACACATCCGATCACAACACACAAGACAATAAAAATCGAAAACAAATACATCTTCTACAATTCCTACAAAAAGAAAATGAAATAATAAATAATTAATTATAGAAACCACCGAAAATGTTTGTGCTTATTTGGGTTTACCTTATTGTGCACCAAATAAGTGGACAAACACCAGTTCCAACATCGCGCGATAATTCGGTGATAATCAATCGGGCGAAATATGTTTGGGAAATACTTGCAATAAATCACCATTGTCAAAACCAAGTGAAACAACTAAACCTTAATCCTTACTTGGACAACATAGCATCGAAAACTATACCCTGGGATTATCGCAGTCCTGATGAGAAGCAATGTTTAGATGCGTTGGCCTACTTCAAGAAGTTTAACATAACTGGGAACATCAACAAGTCAAGTCTAAATTTCACAATTACGAATAATGACATATTTAAGTATATGGACGGGGCGACGGGGAATAACCTTCTCGGTCCCCATCTCGAAATTAGACTGCTTCGCGGTGCGACTACCTCGGACGACAGGTTTATCTTTAATAATTTACAGTACATACCTAAACAGGTTAAGTACTTACAATTCCTAACATTCTTTGAAAACAAAATTAAACCCACGGGAATACTACCTTACCCTTTCAATATAAGTGGACCACATATCACAACCACCCCATCGCTAGCCGCTCTTGTATTTACCCCAACGAGGCCATCTGTCACCGCTACAACACCTGCGCCCCGGCAAACGAATTCTAACCAAGTGGTCACAATAAATGAAAAAGAAGCTCACACTTCAAGTCACGAAAATGTTACTATCGAGTTCCTGGAAGAATCATTCATGACCAAGTCGGCTATGTTCGGTTTGCACTTTAGCCATTTGGGCACGGCGTTCGTATTTGAAGAAGTTTGGCACCATATGCTAATAATAAAATTACCTGAATTTGATACAAATATAGTAGACAACATAGTGTCTTTTGATTGTGTGGATTTTTTGACTGTCATTAGCGGTAACGTAACACAA
>JAQFZR010000111.1:0-10139 GCA_034696065.1 Gustavia microcephala | reverse complement strand
ATAACTAAGTTATTTATAAATCATTTGATCATATTATATTTGTATATAAGAAGCATAGAAAAGTTCCAGTAATGGATTATTTAAAAAATATTTTCAATAAGTTTACTTGTATTAAATAAATACTACAATAAAATATGAGATGGATTTTATAAAATTATTTTAATTTTTAATCCAAACGCAATCAATGTTAAAGATTTGATACATAAATGATTAATATATCAAAATTTTATTAATCTCTAAAATGAAAAACTTTAAAACTATATTATTGGTGAGTATTTAGTTGATTACCCATTATGTACAAGCCATCAGATTTACAGTCAATTCAAATTTCTAATATAAAAACCATAAAACAACTGCAATATTTGAAAATCCTTTTTTATTTTGTTCGTAGTCATGATTTTCTACTTCAAAAAATGTTATTGCCTTCTAATCATTATTTAGAAATGAAATTTATTTTAATCATATTTTAAAATTAGAATTTATTCAAATATATAAAATATATCCGTTAAGTTCCCAAATATAGATTAGTAATGGGATAAGTACGGGATGTCAATATTTAAATAACTCAGTTAGGGGCCATTCAATTAGCCCGAACGCAAAAATTAGCAAAAAATAGACCAAAAAACACAAGTGAAAGCATAAACAATAAAAGTTCGAACCATCTTTTCAAATTTTGGGGGTTTTAAGGGTTAGTTTTTCCATTTATAAAGTAATGTCTAACAAATTTGTTTAAAAGTAACCTTTTATTTATAAAAATTAGAAGACAATGCATGGAACAAAACATTTATACTTGAAGCCACGGATCATTCAATACCTCTTCAATAGTAACTCTTTTAATGGGATCTTTTTTTGTCATCGAATATATCATCGTGGCCACTTCTTCACTAAAATAAGGAAAGTTAGTGTTCCACCTTGGACCTTTAACTAACCGCTCTTTCATGTGTTTGTTTATATTAAAATTTTCCCCAATTAGACATTCGGCTAAAGTTATACCAAATGAATAGATATCAGTGGGTTTGGTCTCTACAACCGTAGTGCCAGTCAAGAATTCGGGTGCCATGTATTCATCGGTACCCACCATCAAATTGGTAACACATGGCTCTTCCGGTCCATAACTGATGGCAAGTCCAAAGTCACCCAATTTGAAAGTCATATACAAAACTCTTGTTTCATAATCTGAAAAGTTATAATTCTTTGCATTCTTTTGCCATTTATACAAAATATTGCCCGGTTTGAGATCCAGGTGCACCACATTACTTTTGTGCAGATATTGCAGTGCTTTTGCAATCTGTTTGAACCAATATTTGCACGATTTCTCTGAAAGTAAATGATTGGGAGAATTGTCGAGAATGTCATCCATATCTCCGTCACATAACTCCATAAATATTAAAATGGATGCAAAAGGAAAACCTGTTTTGGTGTCTGGAATAGTGATCACATCTTCCAATTGGACTATATTTTTGTGTTTTAGATAACGAAGAATTAAGATATCGGCCAATAATGTGTCCACTGATTCTATAAGATCTGAACCCTTACTCCTATCCAATCGAACCACTTTACAGGCCAAGTATATCCGTGCAAACGATTTGGTCCGCCCAACCTCTCTATAGGCCTTCACACTCCATACTTTGCCAAACCCTCCCTCCCCTAACATCGAGCGAAACGATATGTCTTTCAGTGGTTCGTGAGATGTCTTCAAATGAGTCAATTGTTTGTCGAGCAATGGTTTTCCGGAGGGAATACTTCGCTTGTAATCCTTTCCAACTGATTCCCAATCGGGCCATATCTGTGACCAATTTGCCGGTCCCTGAATAGGAAGTGCTATCTTTTCTTTTTTCTTGAATTTTTTTGTTTTTGGTTTCCAATACTTGGGGTCGAAGTCATAACATGTGCCATAAGGAGCAACAGGAGGTTTAGCTTCTTTAGAGCCTTTCATTTTTTCTTTCAAATAAGTTCTATACCCGGGATCGACCTTATGTTCTGCTTCGGTAATAATATGTTGTCTTCCGGCTCTAGTAGCCCTATTTGGTGAAGACCTACGCCCGAAAATGTTACCCATTTTGGAGAATATGATTTCGAACAGGAGTTAAAAATTTTGTTTTATTTATTTTTTATAGAAATTGAAAAAAACATTTTCAGCAATTGTTTATTGAAATAACTTTTTATCAAATTTTATATACAATTAAATCCATTATAACAATAGTTAATTCAATTCCTTTTATACATAATTAACTTATATATAATTTTCTTTTATAAACAATCATAAAATGTTCAAGCATGTTTGGGAATTTTACATTATATCTACAAAATTTGTCCATGTTACTATATAACATTAATATCAGTTGCAAACCAACGCAATTGTGATTTTTCAATCTTGAGAAGTAGAGGTTTGGCATTTTGAGATCATCTAATGACTCAATTTGTAATTTATCAACTCTTGATCCATTTGCGAATACTGGAGGGGTGGGGGTTGACCATAACGAAACTAAGTGAAGCAATTAAAAGCTTTTTGAATTTAATATTAGGAAATGAAATGATATGTTGTATTGTTTACGATTGAAAGCAATACAAACATACATTACAATAACTTTTTAGATAAATACTTTGTAAATTTATGATATAAATTATAATATTAATCCAATTAATTATATTTTTTTTGTCTATTTTTCTCGATTAAACTCTTGATTTAATCTATTTTTAACTCTCGATTAACAGTTTTAAATCTCGAAAAATCACACCTCTGCTTGTTACTAATATAGTAGTAATTCATTAATTTATTAAAAAGTTCTCTCTTCGTCCAAACTGTTTTTTAGACGATTTAACATCAATCGTAAAATTGAATCAGTATTCGATCTTTACTAACATTAAAGTGCATTAAGAAGGAGCTCGAAAACCACCATTGCTTTGCTCTTCAATGTGCTCATTCGCATATCGGAAGCTAAGAAATGGGTTTAAAATCATATTTTAACTCTCATTCTCTACCAGGAAAGCAAGTCTTCAAATATTAAATGACAGAGAATTAAATTCTTGACACAATTTAACTTCACTTTTCTTTCCAAATACAGAATTCTAATTATTGTATATCAAAAAAAACATACCATCCACTAGAAAGAAGCTTTTTAAAACCACATAATTGTACTTGGTGACTCTCAGCAAATGTCCATCAATCTCAAACTTATCAAATACCACCTGTCGATACTTAAGGTCTAATAAAAGTTTTCTTTGCTATTATATTATATAACATGCGGATTGTCTTAAACTTGTTTCAGTATACAGTATTTAGCTTTGATCAACTGATTATAATCTAACCTTGTGCACTCTTTAGTTTGATTTAATGTTAACTCAACAACAAATGACTACAATTTTGATGATATATGGGTTAAAATAGAGTTTGAGAAATAAATTACAATATTAGAAGACATGCGAACCAATTGGAAATGAAATTTGAATAATAATAAAGAAGTTTTTGCTCACAGACTAACTGTTAGTCAAAATCAAACATTAGTCTGAGTGTAGTGTTAGTCGAGAATAATAGTAAAATTTAATGTTAGCTAATATTCAATAATAAATTGTATTCAAACGCATTACTATTGAGTTGTGTAGAGAACACAACACTTCTATTCTTGTGGAGGATTGAAAAAAGGATAACTGGATTTAATGCCAGCTTATTATATGTTGAAGGGATGCGCTTTATTGAAGGTGTCATGTTGTGTGTGTATGTTGTGCTAGAATAAGGCAAAACCACGATTGCAGTCATATTACTGCATAACAGGCTATGCCTAACAATGTAGAGCATAGACTAAAAATATAAATATATTTGTGATTCCCCTCTCAAATAAAATTCAACCCCTCTTTTAGACGACAACCCAACCACCAAAACCTAAACTAATCTTTGCTTATGGGCGCTCAAAGCTGGTCGCGAACTGGCTTTAATGCCATACTCTATTGGCACTATTGCGAGCACAGGGAGCTCCTGCTGTTAAACCACATTTTGACAATTTAACTTTTAACGATGCGCTCGAAAAAAATGAGCAGATTTTACACTAAAATATTGTTTGGACTCAAGAATTATATAACAACGGATTGCTTTTTATTTTTATAGATATATATTTTTTATTCTTTTGCCATCGATTTTCAGATATAATGCGCGAAATGGACATCAAAATAGGGTAATAGCGTTGAGCCCATACAGCTATCACTGGTGTTGTTAGACTGAGTGCTCTCTTAAACACTATTCTCAGATAATGACGATTAAAGCTTTGAAAAGTTACAATAAAGTAGAGTTGAATTTATTTCTATCTCTCATTTTTAAAGTTCATATTTGTCTTCATATCTTTTCTCTTTATTCAATTAGATTTTCTTTTCCTTTCATCTCATCTTTCTTTATATTTTCTTTTTTTCTCTTTTCTATAGTAATAGCTATAGCTATATATGAGTTACGAATCGGTATTATATTATTGATAGAAAAAAGAGAAAATAGAAAAAGTTTGTAAATGTTATTTCAGCAAATATTCTCAACTTTTCTAAAAACTTATATATAAGAAAAAGTAGTGGAAAAGAGAACAAAGAATGACAGGAAATACAAGTCGACATTAAGTGTGTATCACAACTAATAGTACTAAACAGTATTACATTCGATGGTATATAAAGTCGCATAAGTTATATGTATTTTGAAATATAAAATAGAAAGTTATATCAGTTATATGTTATACTTGTATTGCAAGCCAGATAGCAGTGAGCACTGGTATACAGTGAGTCTACTTAGCGTAGTATGTTGTGATGCCTACTCTCTTCTGTAAAATTTAATTCCCAACTTTTCGGCAAAAGAGAGATCAATTTGCATGAAAAACACCGCTGGGATTACTACAACCTACCATTCTCTCTCTCCTTTCCTCCCTCTATCACTCTCTGTCTCCCTCTCCTCCCTCTCCATTCCTATTGCTATATGAGTGCACAAATAGTATATTCTGTACGGTATATACGGTTATGCTTTCGCAACCTTTTGTTAGAATTTAAGCTCATTTCCAAGTTTAGAGCGAAGCATAACTGACTCTAATGTTAAGGCCCTGTACTATGAATAGGCTATGAATTAGAAATGGTTAGTGTGCTGTGCGGCACAGCTGCATCTCTCTGTGCAAAGTTTTGAGTTTGAAGGAGGAAATCCACAGTGAGTTGAGTTCACTTTAGCAGAATTGATTGTGAGGCAGGAATTGAGTTCTTCTCTGCTCTAAACTCAACACATTTCACACTTAATTCATCGACAGAACAGAATCGCATCTCTCGTTCCGCAGAGAATTACACCAAAACTTTTTAGCAATAAATTCGGAACAAAAATTTTTAGCTTTTAAACCAACAAAAATACAATCGATTCAATCTTTTTTTGGTAAATAATTCACTCTCTGCTAACTCTTACTTCACATACAATACAAACCAATATCTTATCTCTCTTTGATATACTTTATTATAAAACTAACTCATAATTTGTTTCTCATTTCACTCAATGAACGACTTTCTCACAAAATGTTAATAAAATACAAAACTTCAGCAAAAATATCGAAAAAATATTTTTTCTAAACTATAATTAAATCGAAATTAATTTTCCACAAAAAATGTTGGGAAACGACAGAAAACAGTGATTAGATATTTGTTGGGAACAGTAGTCTCCTGTAAAAGTCCATTTCTGGCAGAGCACCGTCTAAAAACACTGTGCTATGTGTTTGTGTGTGAGAGGAGAACAGAATGTTTAGAATACATACTATGTTTGGTTACATATTTTTTGTCAGATTAGCTAAAATGTCAAGTATACTGTGCTATAGTGTGTTGGCTGTGTTGGTTGCATGTCATTACTGTTCACTTCGTATTAGGGCCTAAAAATTTTTTACACTTTGTATATGTGTTTGTGCTATAAGTGCTGTGAATCCATACAAATTTTAATAATGTTATTTTAATGCGATCGTTAAGGGCGAGAGTTTGCCACATCATGTTTTGGGTTTGGGTTTATGGTTTTCAGTGTGAAATCGTCACTCACAACAATCAGTCACATGTGTGCACAACTATTTTGTAGGTCTGGTCGCCTAAATCTCCACTAACTTTGCTTTTCTCTAAAATATTCCACAATTTATATCATATTTTTATATCATATGACCGATTATGTCATGCCTTCAAAACCAAAATATATATGACTTCAAACAAAATACAGTAAAATCAAAAAATCATTTTTAAAGGAAATATTGATAGAATGGAATTGAATGTATGGTATGGTATGGTATTTGTGGCAAATCATAATTTGACAAAGATTAGGGCCATTGAAGGGCATAATTCAAATGACAGGGCGCTAAAGAGGTTGAGTTACAGCTGATCGGGGCTTCGATTTCACATAAAGATAACTATAATAACTATCGGTTTCTGATTTCATTGTCTGACTCTCTATGTGTGCGCTTCACACACAGGCCGGTAGTGTGTCTTGTCTTGTCTGTTGTCTCCACATCAAACTATGTAATGGGTGTCCTCTCTCTCCTCTCTATTTCATAGTTATCTCTGTATCATATTTGGCATAACTCTCATTCACATCAATCATATTTGCAGAACGTGTGACATAACTCCCCTCCCAATTGAAACCGAACGCTACCGTTGCTATACGTTAGAAACTTTTTAGAACATATCAAACATTGTTATACTTTTTACAATATTTTCTATGATGAATGAGTTTTTACAATACATGGCATCAAATATACCAGTGCTGTGCCTCTTGTCGTTGACTAATCAGTATTCATAAAAAAATACTGAACCGAATGAATGGCCACACCTTTAAATCAGTTACATTAACGTACACTGACTTTTGCCATAGTATTACAGTATTATTACTTTGGATTCCAATTGACTCATTCTCTTTAATCCATTGCTTTTTACTTTTTTCACTCATTCTGTGTATAGAATAATATTTTGATTTTATTATTCATTTCATTTCCTGAGCATAAAAATAAAATTACTTTTTATTTGAATATCAGAAAAATAACATTACATTTGGTATGACATTGAAATTCACTTAAATTTTGTGTATATAATCTATAATATATTTTTTAGATAACAAACTTCTGAATTTGTTTTAATAAAAACACTTTTTTTGTCGTACATTCATACACAAGCCCTGGCCTGTTTGAACAGCCCCCAAAAAACTCTTTGACCACAAAATGTTAATTCTGTTTTTCACAATTTTTTAAAATATCTAAAAGTTTTTTAATGTTAAAAATTTCAATGAGATATCAAATGATAAAAAGTTTTAAATGAATTGAATAATAAGTTTTAATTGAATAACAAACTTCAAGCCTTCTCTTGACTGGTCTTCTCTATTCATTAGTCACTATAACTTATAATATAAGTGTTAATCAAATTGAAATATTCAGACAATTCTTACAATTATTAAACTAAAAAGTAATTCTTAGTTCACGTTCTGTTCAAAGTGAATGTTTTTCCAATATATTTATAAATATACAGAGAGTGAGTGTCGACTAAATACCTTCTATCGTGATATCACTAATTTCAATGATAGTTCTCATTGCTATCAAATGATAGGTCTCTCAACTACGAGAGTATTATTATTTGAGTGATACCCATATTAGAGGCCGACCTGCAATCATGGAAACAAATGAAGAGTTCGGACCTTATAGTCAATTGTTATTATTAAAGGGAGGAATGATTTTGTGCTTTGATCTGATGCACGCTTTCCTTAAGACAAACTCTCGTCTCTCAAAATTATAACTATTAAGAGAACACAAAATATTCTCATTTATTATGTGTTAAATTTTAATAATAATATTCTAACCAAATGTATATTTCTATTGAACACAAATGTGAGACCAATTGTACAAATAAAAGGAGAATACATAAGTCACTACAAATATTAATATAGATTTCTTATTGACCTAAATATAGCTTTATATCGATTTAATTAAAAACACAATTTATCAAATGATTTCTAATGTATTGATAGAAATAAATGTTTCTATTAATAGATTTTTAATTAATATATTGTGCAAATTGTAATAAATTGTATTTAATTTTGACCATTTCATTGGTGAATCATCTTATTCTTGATCAGTTCATAGGCTAATAGTGCTATCAATTAGATGATCATTAATATAATTTGACATTTCAGGGTTTATTCTTTATGTACTGTAGTTCGCCTTAAAGCTAATTTGGTTGGTTTGGTATCAAAAACTTATTGATATCTTATGTTTTGGTTCGACAAAATACTACTAAATTACTGCAATTTGTTTTATGTTTGAGGGCTTGGCTTTTGCTAAAATACAATTGTATTTCCAATACATTCACCTTATTTTTAAAATTATTCTTAAGAAATAATACATATTATTATTATTTTACTTTTTTCCACTCCTCTATTCTCTCTTTTGATATAATGTATATAAATATGACTCTCTTATAAGTCGGTTAAATAGTTAGTTAACTGACTTGTAATCTATTCAAGTCTTGTAATAATTATAAGTCTTAGCAATACTTTATTTGTTTTCTGTTAACAACACTCTTAGACATAAGAATATCATTTTATATCGTAATCAATACATATTTGGTTTTATGTGTTTTATTATCAGAAATGAAAATATTTTATTAAATTATATAAAAAAGAGTGAATACAGTAGTTAAGAGAGTGGAGTGAAGAAAGGGTCGCATATCTAATATATTGTATAAACAACACTAATATAGAGTATAAATTTATTCTGTATTCTCTCCCTGTGCCGGTTCTCTCTCATACTAACTGTGCAATAGGAGCAAAATTTATATTCAGTTCTGAAAAGATTGTAAATGAAGGATAGGATGTTTAGCAGTGGTGTGTGTGTTGGGTGAAGGCATGCCTCATGGCTTTTATATATTCTGTCACTTATTCCAGTGCTTCTCTACTGCTTTAATTCGCATCGCATCGCACTTAACAGCACTGGTAAGTCGACCCGCTTTCCAATGATGATCCATATTAACGCGATAATTATCCCGGTGCTAGCAATACAGTACCGAAATTGCAATGCAGATGAAGAGCTACTTTCCATATAATTACTAAAACTCAAATACAAGAAACGATGTTATGTTGTCTGCCATAAGGCTTCCATTTGGTCTCAAACTCTCGTCTCTTTCACAACCACTTCTTGAGACAATCCTCTCTTCACTCGACAATCAATTGATTGTAAGCAATGAAAGAATGTGTTGACAAATGCCTTCTTCTTGTCATCTCCTCGTCGGCCATATTGTTATGCGATATATATATTGAACAAAACATCTGAGGATGAGATGAGTTATACATCTCTTTACAACTCTCTCGAGTCTCTCTCTCATGACTAACGAATAGAGTGTAAAACCAGTTATCACTTAATGATTGTGTGAACTCTTTTCTATTATTATTATTATTATTGTATTCTTGTATTCAATAATAAATCCCTTTATTTCGGTGAATGTGAATAAAACTGTTTTTTTAATTAAATTCTCTTTTTATATATATGTTTCAAAATTAATTCCACAATTAATCCTTTGGATTCAAAGTAAGGCTAACTATAATTACTTTTTCATACTTTGTTTAATTCTTAATTACACTAATTATTAGTAAAAATTTTAATTTAAATTTGTTTTTAATAAAAAAAAATTGATTTTGTATTTATTGTTTGAGTTTTAAGAATTATTTACTCAATAATAATAAGAATAAAGTTTACATTTGATATATTTTTGTGTTATTATATGTTTGGGTATATATACACCTCTGGCACTAAATTCTTGTCCCTTCGAAGACATGCAGTCTGTTATGTGTTTTGTTTAGGGTTTCCTTTATATTCATGTATCGGTTTGTTTTGATCCATGGGATGACATACCTGGGCATTAGTTTGTAAGGGTGCAGACCTCCTTCGGGTCCTACTATAGCTCAGGGAGGGTTTGACCTCCTGTAGACAATATATATATGTATTTGTGGTCAGACTCTGACCTCTTAAGACTTCTTGAGTTAAACAATGACCACTTGGACTCCAAGTGATGGACTTATTCTTCCAATTCAGGTCCTGATTGGGTTAATCGATGCCAAACGATGGCTCTCTTTCCTCGAACAGAGGGTGTCCTACGGGTCTCAGACTCTGAGATCAATATCT
>JAQFZR010000110.1:0-10140 GCA_034696065.1 Gustavia microcephala | reverse complement strand
TTTATCAGATCTTCCTATTCTACTTTTTCATGTACTATAAGAATCCGAAATCAAAATTACAAAATTCGGATTTTTTTTCAAAAAAATTCAAATTTTGGCGCTAATTTTCACCAGGTTCCTGATGTAATAGAAACATGATTTTTGGTATCCTATCTTAGTTTTCGATATACTTTAAGAATCCAAAGTCAGAATTTAAAAATTTCATTGCCTTCTATGTGCGACAGACCGACAGACCGACCGACTTAACGAATTCAGAGACTCACTTTTGTTCGTCGATTACAAAAAATAGCATTTTCAAAGTCATTTTTAACCCCCGCCCCTGAGATCTAGAAGTCTATAATTTTTATTACAACATCACCTATAGGCAAGAATGTTTTTTGGTTGGGTTTGGCTTTTAGGTCACGACATTTTTTGGAAAAATTATTACCGGTATATAAGTATAATATTGCAAGCGTCGAGTAATATGACCACTTGAGTTTTGATTACCTTTATTTTCTTTCGATTTGAATAATATTTCTGGTTAACCGTTATCCAAAAAAGCGTTATCCATAAACATCCATTGATATTTTGAGGACTTATGCCATTCGTCATGACTGGAGGATATTTTAGAAAAGTTTCCACTTTATAGTCAGGGGGATTTTTGTCTTATCTTCCCTTGAGCAGCCTTAGATTAGTATTAGAGATGGCCAAGGTTGGCCGAGTCAGGGGGAGAAAATAACGGATTTTTTGGGCAGAAGCTCAGATGGGGAATCAGATGAGAAATGTTTTTGGCACGAAATAATTTTGGCGCCAATTTTTCCCACTAAACTCGTCTATTATATAGGGGGTCAGAGTTTTATTGCATTTTTAAGCGACAATTTTTTTAAATTTTGATAAAAAAGTTTAAAAAATCAAAAAAAGGTCACAAAAAAGCCGGAAATTTCAGAGGGGGCTATCCTATATTGATCGCCAGGGGGGATAAATGAGAATTTTGTCGACTCAGGGAGGATTTTTGCCTGATCCACCCCTTGGCCATTCCTAAATATATGCAAGTATATTGACAACTGAAGTTATAAATCAATCCTACTGTACAATGCTAATCCATGGCAAAAATAAGTATTTGTATGCATATTCAATAAAGAATGTCTGGATTATAATATTAGATGTAATTAAATTAACTAAATCTCAATAATATTATTCAAATTTAATAAAAGCTTATTAACTTATTTATCCAAAAGTTTAAGGCTACGCAATTTTAGATAAATAACTTAAAAGAGGAGCTAATAAGCCCCAAATTATTTATTGAGATGATTACTACCGTAATAACTGGAATAATATGTGAATTATTTCAAGAATAAACTGTTTAAAAAGTTTTAATTTAAACTGAATAATTCTTTCGAAAGTCTAAAATCTGATTCATTGAAATCTTTTCTTAACAAAAGTAAATTTGATTGAACTTTCATTATTCAACATTTGCTTATATTTTACACTTTCGAAAATATCTTTTAATAACTTTAAATCAAAATACAATTCAATTTTCAGAGTGTCTGCACATAAGGTATAATTGAAAAAAAAATCTTCAATACTTCAGATTTGACATAAAAAAGTGAAAAGTTTTTTATTTGAAACTAGAATTAAATGTAAAACGAAGTAAATTGGAAAATTCCAATAATTAAATTAGTGGAGGGCTTATAAATAGGGTTGGAATGGAGTGAAAATAGAGTTTGGGTTTTGAGTGAAAACAAACAACAAAAAGAAAAGCGAATAAAAATAAATATTTATTGTTAGGCAAGACATACGTTAGGATAGTCTTGGAGTTCAACACTTTATGCCTTATTATTCTCGCTATTAAACTGAGAATTCTCTCACCGATGAAGAACTGGAAGAACTGATGTTATGTGTTATATAATTACGGATCTGTAGGTCTGTCTCGTTGAACAGATCATAAATAATGGTCTCTCTTAAAAATGATCCATTCATTGAGCGGCACTTAACATAACTTGTAAATCAAAGAACACCTCAAACAAAATAGAAAAGGCTGTTATGACTACAGTAGGCATAGGAGGCAATGGCATACGCTATACGATGGCCACAGAAAAAAGTAATGCAATTTCCCAAAACTTGCTGTTAATGGCGTTTCTATTTTGTGCCATAACTATAGCCATAGCCATAACAATAAACACTTTAAGTTAACAATAATAACAAGAGGGAAGCATTTTCAGGTGAGGAGGGGAAGGGATCTAAACGGCCAAAAATTAATATCTTTCGCTTCGGATGTGATGAAGTAATATATTTTGCGGCACTTTTTTATATTCTAATTATTTTTCTCCTCTTTTTTTGTTCACAATTCAGTTCACTCTTTGAATTTAGGAATTCATAAATAGGTTTTAGACTTAAAAAAAATTGAAAATTGATTTTTGGTAAATGAGATTTCGGGGAACAATTCGTTTTAATATTAGGGATTCGCTGTCAAACATCATAACTAATGTCTTATAATTCAAAACTTAATATTTATAGTCTAAAGAATTTTAAAGAATTGATTTGAAAATAAATGCAAATAAAAGTCAGAAACGCTTGAATTAACACCAATTCTGATAGTAATCACAAATAATAAATAATCGCTTTTGAAAATCAATAATTAATTTTTACTGTAATTATAATATGAGTGGAAAAGAATTGAAATCGATTTGGAAGACACTAATGAATTGAGAATATCTTTACTTAAACTTTTGTTTTAAGTAATTGAAAAAATTTTATTTAGTATTTACTTAAATTGTCTAATGATTTGATTCAATAGAAAAAGAAATAAATAAAATAAGAATAAAACAAAATCAAATACGAGAAGCGAACAAATGATAAAATGAAGCACAAGTAGTCTTACCTATTTTTAGCTGGCGCTGCTCTATCACGTTGTCGACGGTTTTTAAACCAATTTCCGACTTTTTGTATCAAAAATAAAGAAAAAACAACAAAATTATAATTATTTATATTAATAATAATAATAAAAAATAAAAATAAAGAAAAATAAAAAACAAAAATATAATTATTTAATAATTAAAGAAATTGATGGTAAACCTTGAGTTGGTGTTAATCCCGTAGCACCGGCTAATTCACGTTTTTTAGTTGGATTAGGGTATGGGTCCTGAAGATACCATTCTCTGAGTAGTGATCTGGTCCTCTCCTTAAAGCAATGAGTCTTCTGTTCGCCATCCCATATGGTTCGCGGCAACGGATACTTCTTGCGGACCCGGTATTTGTCAACAGGTCCGAGAGGTCTTCCCCTTAGCTTCTCTGCCTCCTGATAGTGTGCCTCTAACCACATGTGCTGTAACTTCGAATGTGAACCTTTGGTGAAGCGATGGTTTTCAAGAATATGATAGAGTTCTCTGAAGTTATTTGTTTGGAAGGATACTAAAGCCCGGGCTCTTAGCACTGATTCGTTTTTATTAAGTTCTGCACAATTTGGATGAGCGACTGGAAGTGACCACAAAAACCTTCCGAGTCGTTCGATGTCTCCACTTTCTTCTAGTGTCTCACATACCGCCGCGACCTGACCTACGGTGAAGTTGAGGGTTGGTAAGGAAAAGGCTGCCACCGAATGTGCCCCATAAACAGCTGCAGCCGCCGCGGCAGCAGATGTAGGGCTTGATGAAGACCCAGTTGATCCCATGAGTGCACCGTTAGCTGTGAGAGCTGCCAATGCAGCGGCAGTGGACATACTCATTGCGGTCATTCCCGAAACAGAGAATGGATGGTGTGTTAGAGGGAACGGCAGCGCCGACAATGACACTGTCGACGCCCGCGACCCTATCGTATTGTCCGGCCTCACTTTGTCCAGGGATGAAGAGTTTGTGGACAAATAATTGGGTGAATAGAGTGATGAAGAATTGGATGATGAAGATGAAGACCCGTCACCACAATAGAAAGGTAGAGCACAACTGGTTATATCCGTTTTGGATATGCTGTACTACTTGTACAGTCCTTACTCTGGACTCTATACAAGTGTAATAACCGTCTAACCAGAAGCCGTGTGTCTCACCAGAAGCGCCGATAGCTATACAATGAGTTGATTGTGAATGCAATAGCAATAGCGATATCTCTGACACAACTGTAAACTATCGCAAACTATCGCTGGAGTATTGCTGTCGCATAACAGAGCAAAACTGAAAAGCGATCTCAGGTCTAAATTTACAGAACATCAACTATAGGGTGGAGCTGTTCACCATTGATACGGCCCCTATTGGACTATTGATTTCAAACTCCATCTCCACATCTCATGACGCGATGCAGACACCAATAGCGTAGAAGGAGAGACAGGAGAAGAAGGTTAATATGAGTTGCTTTTACAAGTTGTCTATGGATAGGGGGGACGAGTGATAGAGATCCATACCATAACATACACAACGCTTATTGAGTCTCCATTCACGAGTCTAAGCATATCGTCTATATATACCAAATATATCTTCATATATACTCAATATTAGACTTAGAGGACTGTATATACTGTATATACGCTATAACTTATACCAATGTTTGAATATGTGTGATAGAGAGGAGAGACCATTGAATGCATTGAATACATTGCCATACAATCCATACAATAACTACAGCACCACCTGGAATGATCGTCTCATTATTTGATCGTCACTACCAGACACACCAAAACTACCAGAGCTACCAAAACTCAATACTCAAGCCAAGAATAGAATTGATGTTTAAGCCATACCTGCAAATCTGGTTCCTAACAAAGCAATGCTCAATACAGTCAAACCCTCTTTAATAAGCCATTAATTTGTCTTTTTATATAAAATCATTAAATTAATTACAATATTATCAGATTCTAACAGATTATTCAACTCTTCAGGAGCCAAGTCAGAAGGACTTTAAACTTTTCTTTCGGGATACCATCTGACATCGGCTTAAGAGTAAGGCCCGTTAACGTATTCATAATGTATAAGTTTGTAATCTTATCCTTAATGGACAGACCAGACAACTCTAGGCCTGTCTCAATGTCCCAACTATACGAAAATTCCGAGCCAATCTCTGCATATGCCAACTCACGAGGAATAAACTCACCATCAGCGATTAACCCCTGAGCGTCAACAATAGCACAAATAGTCTCCATCTTAAACACGTGATCAATATTGTCTTCTTTTTATAGACTTTTATAAATTTTTAAAATTATTTCATCATTTAAATTATAACTATCAGTAAATAATCTTATAATTTCACAGAGTGTGTAGCCAACCGTTGTTAGATAAACGAATATGACACAGTACTGGCCGCACGTGATAGATAGGGGGCCTTGAAGTATAGCAACATTCCAAGTCCAGCCTTTACAGTATTTATTAAGATAATCTTCAAACACCTTACGTATAGGCTTAAGGCCGTATGAATCAAAGTACAAATAATAGCCTTCTTCATTGATTTGAATAGCAACCCAGTGCTCTCCGGGATGAGGCAGAGGCATAGTGTTAATTATAAGAGAGGCAAGTAAGTATTTTATAGGTGGAAGCATATTAGATGCGAATGTGCCTAAAAAGCCCTTAAGACCTCTTAGTTTTGAGTTTAGTTCTCCAGCGGTAGTCATTATTAAAATAAGTCAATTGATGCGTTTCGATTAATATCAATTTCCAATAGCTTGTCAAACTCACAATAGACCAATGCAGTAATAGGGTCAGCCAATGCCGTATTGAAACTAACATTTAAGCGAAGAGATCCAAATTTGATCGGGTTCAAATGCCCAGTAGCCCCACATCCACTACTCAAGTCAGGAGCGAAATTGAATCCAAAAATAGTATTTCCTTTACTATAATTACTTCTATTTATTAATATATTTGATTCTCCGTCACGCATATCTAAGGCTTCATATAGTGAGTTCATCTCAGCTTGAAATAACTCGCTTTTAAAGTCAGGAGTAAATGCCTTAGGCGGATACTGAACGCCATCTAGGTATACAGCCAACGACTTGATGTCAAAATTTTGAAAGTTGAATGGATTCAACGTATAAGACCCGTGATAAGCGGCATTCTTCACAAAGCATACAAATATTCTTCTCGGTAACTGACCGCTATGAATATTGTCTATATTTGCCTCAAGGGACTCTTTGTTAATAGTGAAAGCTTTTACTTTAGAGAGTGTAATAGGATATTTAGCTGTAGATATTTTCAGTGCGGCATCATGTGAAGCCACAACTTTCTCATCTACTTTAGCTCTATGAACATGAAGACATGCGTCTAGTATATTAAGCTCAGGCTTAATCGAAGCAGAGTTAAAACAAAAAGACGCCTCATTGAATAACAGTCTTATGATAAGTTTAGCTCCGCCCAATAGACTTCTTCCTTGAAATGATAAGTCAGTATGTAATCGACCAAATAGGTCTACAACTTTATAAGACTTTATCTCTTTGTTCAGTTCTTTCTTAGGGCCATCAGATTTAATATCTTCATCGTTAAACCACAAAGCGCTAGTTAAATGAGAGTTTTTAGCGTCCTGCCCATAACCCAGCAGAGCCTCAATATATGCCTTATAAGCATACGTCGGAGAGGTGGACGATATTTGTTTATCACCAATAAAAATATCAATTTGCTTAATCATTGAGTGTAGTAAATAATTAGTTGGTGAAACATCATCCCAACTGCCATCAGTGGTTAGCTTAGCATTAGATTTCACTCTAAGTTTTAAATAAAGATAAAGCTTTTCCAAGTCCACATATTCATCAACTGCAGTGTTAATCTCAAATTGTATAAAAGAGCTCGGATCAATGGTGGTTAGCGGACGATGTTCTGTGACAATGTCCTTCTCTACCATAGTTTGTGTCGGCGGTACACCAAACAGGTCAAACTTGGGCAGCGGGACGGTGCTTGATTTTTCGTGAATGATTGCTTGCATTCTTAATCCTCTTAGTTCTCTTTCTGCCTCTACCTGTCTGCCTTATATTGAATTTGGTCAATCTCTTAAGAGACTTCTTCCTACCTTTACCACACTGTTTACTTCCTTTTCTTCTTCTTATATCTACCGCCATTCTGATTAATACTATTTTCCAATAATCCAATTCTTTTTCTTTTTATAGACTTACGGCCTTGACCAGTCTGTAAAAACTTTTTAGTTCTATCAATGCCTGCTCTTGCAAGCTCAGTTCCCTCACTACTCAATCGATCTTTCAATGAATCTTTAAAACCTCTTTTATTTAATAACACATCTGTAGCAATGTCAGTGCCAACACCTGCAGCGCGTTTCCCTAAGAATCTCAATAATGGAAATACTGCTTTAGACATTACTCTTCCAAAAAAGCCATGCCCTCTTTGATATTTCGTGCCTTGGTAGCCGGCTAGTCCCGTACCAGCTTGAGACTTGTAGTAATCCAAATAGGGATTATTCATCTTTTTGTCTAAAGTGCAATTTTAATCTAGTTCTACCACTCATAAAAGGTATTCGAGTATCGGTATCGTCCTTTATATCGATTTCAATAGATTCAAATTCTGTAGTTAAGACTGGCACATAATGAGGGACATCGAAATTAACTAATATTTGATCGCCAAATTTAACCTTAGGCACACCTACAGTTCTAAGAAGCTTAGCTCTTGTATCACCAACATACTGTGGTTCAACTATATTAGTATAAATATAAAAAGACTGAAGGTTTGCATTTATATCTGCCGGTCTGTTTCCTTTAAGCTTCTTAACTTTAGAAAACAGTGGAGTTGAAATTAAATAATTATCGTAATTCATTAATTTATATCTTTCATAATCTGAATGCAATAACTCGACTTTTGTCACAATGTAATCATCAAGCCCTAAAAGCCCTGAAACTTCATCTGGAAAACGAGGAAGTATTTCTTCATTTGCTTTATCGCGACCTGGACATAGAGTGACAAGTCTTGTGAAAGGGTCTATTTTAATAGCGGGTAACGTCTTTAAGCTATCTTTAAAAATTGTCATTTCTGCTGTTATTTCTTTAATTAAGTCTTCTATTGTCTCATAATGACCTCCACGAATGACACCACTTCTTTTGTTATCTTGTTCTCCTTCCGGAGTAGCCATTTGAATTTTCTTACCATTCATCTTTTCCAATACTATAACATAATCTGCTGTGACATTTTTCCATGTCTTTGAAAAGGATGCCTCCACAAGTCCCACCTCCCATTGTCCTTTAAGCGGCTCTGTTAAATGTATTATATTTTTAAAGTTGGCCACAGTATTACCTTCATAATTAACATTAGAAGTCAAGTCGACGTAAAATGATTTAGACATTGTTTTTTAAAAAATTAATTTTATTCAGCTCTTTATATTGGTTGAGAATCAATTGAAAACTTTTTTATTGACTCTTTAATCTCGGGACACGGCATAAGATATGCCATACATGTAAATAATAATAAAATCCATAAATTTTCATTTCCCCATTTCATAGTCAAGTTCACAATACAAGCTAATATGATTATAAAAGGTACAGAAAATTTTAAATAAAATTCAGTCATCTCTGCCATATCTGATCTCCAGGTACCCAACTATTCTGACTCGCAGGATAGCCTATCCACTTGACAATAAATCCGTTCACACCGTCTCTTTGTTCTCTTTTTATTATTTTTTCAATGCGGTACATGTTTTCTCTAATTTTTTGTACTTCTTCGTTATAGTATTTCCTTTGTAGGTGTTCTCCATTAAAGTTCTTTAGTCGATACATTGGCTTATCTCCTCTGAGGGGCTTATCTATAGTATAAATAACGTCTGTCCAATTTGGATAATAGCTTTTATCCATAGGTGTCAGTTCATATTTGATCCTAACTTTATCTCCAGTAGATAGCTTAGGAGTCTTGTTATGTTTCAATAAATACTGTTCTTTATTATCTACTCCATAAATATTTTTAAATATTTCCTGTTGATTATTCAGGCCAACACTAGATGGTGTAGCTTTTATCGATCTATGATAGCTGTTATTATATGACTCAACCAGCTGTGGAAGTACATCGATATACTTTTTAGTACCTTTATAGCTAAAGTACTTGAACATTTTAGACTTTAGTGTCCTATTGAAACGTTCCACAATAGCACATTTAAAGTTCGAATTATAAGTGGTGAAAAAATGTACTCCATTTTCTTTTAAAAAGTCTTGAACTGTTCTATTTAGAAATTCTTTTCCCCTATCAGTCTGTAAATACACTGGGCACCTTATAGTAAATGCCTTATTCGAAGCATTTTTAATTTCAATCCCGGACTTATTTTTTGCTGGTATGGCCATTGCATATCTTGAAAAACAGTCTATAACGGTCAATATATATCTATACCCACCGTTGAATCGCGAATGGCTCTGCATATCAACTAAATCTGCCTGAAATTGAGTATTGGGTGATGAGACTAATATTTTTCTTCTACTAAAATGTCTTCTCGCAGGTTTATGTAAGGTGTATGTATTTTCACCAATCAGCCAATCTTTAACATCTGTTAGTTGTATATTAGGATTTTCTTGTCTCCCGGCATCATATAAATTTTTAATACTTCCAAAAGAAGCAGGGTTCAAGGGGTTATAATAAATGTTCTTAAGGGTCGTCTTCTTCTGTTGTGTCTCCATCTGTAGGCACTTCCCAAGGAGCCTCTTTGTCTTTTCTGCCTAATTGACCTCTTTGCTTCCAAGTGGTAGTATCGGGGTCTTTCTTATTATTGGGTATAAAAAGCTATCTTTTAGTACCCTTTACCTCTTCCATCTCCTCGTCTCTAATTGGTGATCTACTTCTTTGTCTACTGAACGTATTATTTTTAACCGTTGAGCCAGGATTAAAGGTATACAACTGTTTAGGTCTAGTGTTTCTATCAATATATGGGTCTGTAGGTAGTACATTTTGACTTGTATCTATAGATTGAGTCGGCGTATTAGGAGGCACGTTAGAATAATATACTGGAGATGGCGGCCTAGGCGCTGTGGGAGAGTCAGGGGGAGGAGTCCTTCTAAACGGTGAAGGAGTTCGCATTTCAATAGCCGGTGGTGTTGGCGGACGTGAAGGGGGAGGAGAAGGCCTTCTAGCAGAGAACGGCATTCTTCTGTTATAATTTACAAGCTTTGCTTTAATATTTTCATTTATTATCCAATTTGGGTCAACTCTTGCGTCATATAATAATTTAATGAAATCTGATTCTCCCACTAAATACTTATCATGATTCATAGCA
>JAQFZR010000109.1:0-10145 GCA_034696065.1 Gustavia microcephala | reverse complement strand
TTGAAACAAATGCTTACGATTTGGTCCTTATTTTAATATACTTTAAGTCTATCAAACTTACAGTTCTTTACAGTTTAGCTAAATTTCATAACTTTTTTTACAGTTTATTTGCTTTTTTATAAGTTTAATACAATTATTATTAATTGTTTGCATATTTAGTTAAAAAAATTTAATTCATTTTTTTATATAATGGTTTTTTGTATCAATTCATTAAATACTAATTATTTCAAAGTTTTTTCGCAAAACTTTTTAAAATTTCTTAATTAAAAGTTTTTAAAGTTTTGGACCACTTTTGGGGTTAGAATACAATTAGTTTGAGAGATAATGGACTCAAACGACAAGTTATCTGAACTGATTGGACAATACTTTGCGGAATCACTTCCCGAAGATGTCAAAGACATAATTCCCGACTTTTTTATGGAATCAATACATATCTCAGAACAAATTGAAAGTGTCGGTCGATTTGATTATGTCAGCGAATCGGTTCCGGAAGAAGGTTAGGATTACAGATAAAATATTTTTTAAACCTCTAACTTTTGACACTTTTAACGGAGTCTTTCATTCATTAAAAATATCTAAACATAGAGTTTGTAATCGCTTCGAGTGTTGAAACCAATGGCGAAGTGGACGGGGATGTAGAAGGGGTTCCATCACTTCGTAATGTACTCAACAATTTGGATGACATCCCAAAGAATTTGGTTCATTGCGAACAAGTATTCGATGAGTACTTTCGTGACGGCTGTGGATGTAATCGAAAATGTAATGAAAAGTTTCCAAAGTTTATGGCATTTGAGGCACATTTGGATGCATTGGATGCCGACCAGTACTGTCCGGATCACATCAATCACCAACATTTGCTACTTCTCGGGGCTATGAATGCATTGGTTCAAAACCATCCGACGACTATCGCTAAGGGTTTGGACACAAGAATTGTTTAAACAATTTTTAAACTTTTTATTTCTGACCTCAAGAACATCGACCGAAAGACCGTAAGAACGCGAGAACACAATTCCGATTCCGTGGCCAAGAAGTGTGCCGTAAATTCTTTTTGTTTATCTTCGGTTGTGGTGAGAAACGGGTGAAGAATGTGATGAAACAGTTCCTGAGTTATGGCATTTCACCGAAAGCCCACGAAAGCGCGCAAATGACTAAAGCTTTGGTCAAATCAGAGCCAAACGATCAGCGCAAGGATGCAGTGGTTTTCATTAGGAATTATGCCGCACAACACGCCCTACAACTCCCGGGCAGGTATGTGGCCAATGATGGGGCCATTAAAGATCTCTTTCTATTGCCAGCCGTGGCTAATATGACCAGAAAATACATTTACGACCAGTACATGATCTGCTGTCGGGATCTCAATCGGGAAGGCGTCTCATTTGCACTGTGGGGTGCGCTATGGGATTGGCTCTGCCCTAATGTAATGGTTCCTAAAAATAAGTAATAAATTAATTTATTTTTCATTTAATTTACTTAAAAAAAGAATTTTAAGCAATATTTTAATTTTTGTTGAATTGGAACTCAGGTATGAAATATGTCGGGAATGTCGTGAACACCAGTACATAATCTCAAAGCCCGAGCCGTTGAATGAGAACCGAAAACTGAGGTCTACTGAGAAATACATTCACCACTTGAGTCAAATACATCACGAATTGGTTTATTACAAATCAATTGTCGACGCCTGCAAACAGTCATGGCTTCAAAGCCAACAGACCAATGATAAAACCTACCCGGGCTCAATGCACTACACATTTGACTGGTACACCAATGTTTCCCTTCCCTTCGCCAGTAGACTGTCCTCAATATACTTCTCATCTGCATATAAAGTATCACTTTTTGGTGTATGTGTAGAACCACTCGAAAAGTTCTATCTCTATATAATACCTGAGTTCGTAATGGGAAGGGCAGACAAATTGGCAGACATTACGGTCTCATTAATTAACCATTTCTTCACTCATTACGCCCTAAATGAAAGTCAAACTTATTGTCATTTCGGCGATAATTGTATAAAACAAAGTAAAAACAATCACATATTGGCCTACTTTATGTGGAGATCTGTCACCGGTATGTCATTCAGTCTTCTCTTTTACACTAATTTTAAAATAAACTAAAAATTCAAAACTTTTATAAATTAAATTATTTTATATTTTAAATCATTTATTAATAATTTTTAGGTCTAAACGAGAAAATAATCCTCTCATATATGCCAAGCGGTCACTCCAGGTGTTGGAACGACCTATTTATGGGTGTATTCAAGAAAAAGTTTCGTAACTGTGATATAAATTCTTTACAAGACGTGTACCAAATAGCCGAACGGTGTTGTGGACCTTCCAATTCGATAACACCTGTGCTGGTGGGCAATGACTCGGGAGATATAGAGTTCCCACTCTTGGACTGGAATGAAAAGTTCTCTCATATAAACAATTTGGACGTCTCTATACTTATGAATAATAATCACTTTGAGATCAGTAATGAAGTGCCGGGTCTTGTGCTCTGCAGACGATTAGTCAATAGCGACACAATCTCTTACGCACTCATAGCTGGAGAGGATTTGGACACCATTTCGGGTGATTTACCCGAATGTCTAGACATCGAAGGCATGTCTTTTGAACGGAAGAAGTATTTGTTCGACAATATCACAGAATTCACTCCAACCAGATATCAGGGGCTCATATGTGCTGATCCACAAACAATGGACTCAATCACACCGAATGTCATCCAAATAGACACAAATGACTCAAATATTGTATTCATTTATTTTTATTTCATTTCAATTAAATATTTTATTAATTTTTATCTGTTTTTCAGAGAAAAAGTATTTTTACGCCAAAGAATAAAAAGATTAAGATTGAGAAAAAAGATCCCAAAAGTGTTGGCACCGGTAGTGGTAGTAGTGGTCAGACAACAAGTAAACGGAAAAGAGCCGGACCTCCGAAGTGTAGTTATTGTAAAGCTGTCGGACATCGGGAGAGGATTTTTGGCAAAACAACGTGTCCTAAGAAAAAGAGGGATTCACTGCTTCTGACCAACACCTCAATGACCACCACTTCTCCCACTATATCCCTGTCCACAACTGTACTCCTGTCTGGAGAAGTGGGTGCAGGAGATGGCGTTGATATCGAACTCACCTCTACTTCACATACAAATGAATCGATTGAAGAACAAAAACCTGATCTCGATTTGAGTGAAAACTCACAACAAGACGACCCAACCATTGGCTCGGGTGACGAATAACCACAATAATACCAGAACAGAATGTTTGTCATCAAATAATTGTTTCTCTTTTTCGATTCATAAAAAAAATTTTGTTTTAATAAATTTATTAACGAATCTATAATTTAATTAATTTATAATTAAATCTTAAAATAAAGTATAAAAAATTCTCTATATTTTATAAAATTTTAAAACTTATTTGTAATCAATTTTCAATAATTACAAATAGGGGAAAGTTGGTTTGTCAATATTATCTCTAAATATACTAGCTCCTACCTAATTTATAATTAAAACTGGTTTTCAAATACTTTTTTCATTTCCCAATACAGTATAAAATTTTTAATAATAGTTTATATCGTAATTATCTGCTATTTAACATACCTTACCTTGATACTATACCTGATACAACAATTATAGCTGTTTTGTAGTTTTTTTTATTGCTTATTAAACATAATTAACAGTTTATTTATAAAAAATGGTTCTATCAATACATCATTTAATACATTAGTAAAGTATTGTTGAATACAATTTGGAGAAAAGACATTAAAATTTAAAATTCATTCAACTCTTGTTATGCTTTCGTTTTTTATGTCTTCGAATAGCATTTGGATGACTCGACACAAGACCACAGATTTCGCATTTGTAGGGCTTTTCTAAAACACATTATAAGAAAACAATTATTATTCAATTGAATGACTTTGAGGTCAACCCAACCCTTACCGCCCGTATGTTTACGTTTATGTGCCGTTAAGTCACAGTTAGTATTTGCACGAAATCCACATTCAGGCCAATCACATACCACAGGCTTCTCACCCGTATGGGTGCGTCTGATTGAGACAATTAGGGGTCAACACATAACAGAGCCGTTAATCAAATAATAGGACAAACCTGTGGTTAACTATAGATCTTTTAACTCCGGCCTAAAATGGTATGAATTAATAAATTTATATCAAATAATAAAAGAGTTTTACAAACACTCACCTGAAACTCACACCCGGGCCAATCACATGCGAACCTATGCGACAATTGGTTATACTTTGGGAATAAATAACATTTGAATACCTTTTAACCGATTCGTGGGTTTGTTTGTGAGAGGAAAGTGCGGAACTGGAATAGAAGGCCATTCCACATCCGGGCCACTTATGGGACCAATATTTGACATAAATTATTGTAAAACTAATTACTGATTAATACCTCACAAGAGAATGGTTTGGTTCCGGTGTGAATACGTTTGTGGAGAGTTAATGAGTATTTGGCACCAGTTCTGCACAGTTATAAGACACAAATACAGATATACTAATAATAAGCCCAAACCCAACCCAACTGACCGATATCCACATGAAGGCCAGTCACACTCCCAGGGCTTCTCTCCTGAATGAACCATAAGATGGCGTTTGAGATCAGAGCCACCGGCGAATTCGCGGTCACAGTTCGGGAAATGGCACCGGAATTGCTGTTTAAGAGTAAATGACTTTTATTAATGCAAATGACATCTATATGAGTGATTGTGAGCACAGTTACCTTCGGTGCCCCGTGAACTGTGTAGTGACGGATTAGATTAGCCTTTAATGCACACCATTTTGTACAGTCAGGCCATTCGCACCTCCAGAGACCGTCCGGTGATTGCAAGACATCAAACACTTTGTCGCCAACGACTACATTACTCTTAACCACTCTTTCGGGATAATTGAGTCGAACGTATTTTCTCTTCTTTTTTGGCCGATTATCTTCTTTGCGCAACCGGTCTATTGGCTCCCATTCGTCCCCCTCTTCGGCTGCCGATAGTTGGCTCTCATTTGCTGACCACAAGTCATCCGAATCTCGAGTTCCGTCCAAACTGTGATCCGATTCTGTTTGCGATTCGTTTGTCGTGTCTTTCGATTCGGTCTTCACTTCAACTGATTTAACGGTTATCTGAAAACAATTGGAATCAATAGTTGATAACAAAGTCTTTTCACATGTCTTAAGACATGTCTGACCTCTGGTTTGAACTGATGTAAGACTTCGACCCCTTTTTCTGCTGTGTTTTGAATGTCTTTAAAAGTATTGATTATTTTTAAATGACATTCAATTGTTTGCATTAATTTATGTTTTAATTCATTATTTTCTTCAATCGTTTGATGACATAATTGAAGTAATTCTTCAAAAGATAATTCACTCAACGATTCACTCATTCTTTTAATTAATTCAATAAAAAACTATTTTATAAACAAAATCAAATGATTTCTAAATACAATTTAAAATAAACTTATATTTTAAAAGTTTGTTTATATTTAATTGTGTTTTGTTTACTGTTGTTATGACAGACACAGAGACTCACAAACTATTGTCAAAACAAATCTATTGGCGCTCTTCACAAACGAAGTACATGAGGGGAAGGGGTTGTGACTAAAGTGTATATTTTTTAGTAAATAGGGGACACATTAGGGGGTGTATTGAGGGTGTGTTAAAACTTAACTTTTAAATATTGTGAATGCATTTATAGTATTGTATCAATTGTTGATATATAAACGCCATCTGTTATGGCATTTAAAACCTATTACTACTGTATAAAAGTGGAAATTAAATACTTTAAGATTGAAATATTATTTTTTAATTGAATTTAATTATTTCTAAAACACGTTTACAGCAAAACAATTGTAATTCAATTAGACATCACTTAAAATCATTAAAAACACAGTTTTGTTCATACAATCAATTTTGAGATTAATATATTTGAATACTTATTGAATATGAGATAAAACGTCAAAAGTCTGTTTGAAGTAAAAATAAGTTAAGTTTAGGGAAAAAAAGAACAACTTTTTGATCTATTCTTTAGATAATTGGGTCAATAAAAACATTTATATTAATAATAAATACAATCAATAGATTAGAGTTAAATAATTTATAATTCAATTGCAAATTAAATTGTTTTGAACACAAGTATGTATGGGTTAAGTGGCTTCGGCTGCTTCGGCGGCTGACTGTTCAAGAATGACCTCAAATGAAAAGGGTTGGAAGGAATAGCCCGAACCCGAATAGAATTTACTCTGAAATTCAACCCTAAAAATACAAAAAATTGTTGAAATTATTCAGTAATAAAATTCAAATCTTTTCGTGAAATAAAAATAAATAAAAACAAACCAATGGAGTCGAAGCGCGTGTAGGAATGCACTCAACCCTTCCATAACCAAAAGTACACTAACTGTAAGACTGGCCCAAAACGCAAATATCAAATACATAACGATTCCGCCCCATATGCCTGTCCCCGAAAGGCCAATACGCATAACCATAGACCACAACACCTCCGAGAGCTGTGCGTGTGCCAGACTCAGTGCCCATAGCCGTAGATAACTGGCCGTATGTGAGATCGAACCCAAACAGTACTCAATGGTGTGGATTGACTGATGTATGAGAATGTCTCCCAAATCGAATGAACCCGAGCCGTGGTCTGCATGTGCGGGTTCGATGGTGACAGCGGTGTCCCCGACATCCCCGTCCACCAACACCTCATTGCGCGGATGAAACATTTCCCTCAAATCGTTTTGCTTCTTAAGAATGTATGGTTTGATGCCTAACATCCAGGGAATGCAGGCCAGGGCTGAGAGCAGAAGAATGGTTTGGAAGAACTTTTGGCCCGAATACCAGTTCTTGAGATACTCGGCCTGAGTCTTGTCGTCGTCGTCGACATACTTATACAAAAACATATTAATTAAGTTAATGAGAATAGACGGCGCCCGACCACTGGTGGTTGAGTCGAATTTAAACCATTTAACGATAATCATTAGATTCATATAACCGAAGATCGACAACAAGAATATGATTTGTGGTATGAATTCACACATTATATTCAATCGGTTCTGAAAATATCTGTTAAAATATATGTCAAATATCGATAAATGATATTTTGAATCAAAAAATCAATTCATGTCTTACTTGTGATTCCATAGACTCAACATTACACCGAAAAACATTTGGCCCACACCTAAAATCACCGACAGTTTCATTTTGTATGAATTGAGGAATAGTATCTTATTATCCGAGACCTGCCATACCTTGAGATTCAATTGAAAATAAAAATATATAAAAACAATTGAATACAAATATAGAAATCAAATACCGGATCGATTCCAAAGATGTATGGGTCACCCGAGTATTGTTTCTGAGGGTCGAGTGTGTAGTGATTATCGACATAAAAGGGTGTTTTTTTGGGTAAAGGTATGGCCTTCCAGGACGAGCCAAAGACGTTCACCGATTTGGAGAAGACGTCGTTATACATAATACCCGTATATATAGAGAAACAGCCCATCAATAGAATAATATACCGGCCGTTGAAGAACGTCAGCCATATTTCATTAGTAGACTTCTCTTGAATGAGATTCCGTTCCTTTAAAACCATCCAAAGCCCGAACAGAGCCATAATAAGCCCGTGACCCGCGTCACCGAACATCACCGCAAACAAAAAGGGGAACGTTATCAAAGTAAACGGCGCCGGATTCACCTCACGATAAGTGGCCACACCGTATGCGTCCACTATATTCTGAAAGCCTTTAGTCACTAAATATATGAAAATAAATTATTTTTATTGAATCCATTGAATAATTGAGTCAAACCTTTATTGGTTCGGTTATAAGTGGGGGGTATTTCATGTGTGTCCATACGGTTGAGAATTGATGGCACACTCGACCCACTCCTCTCTGTGCCTCTTCTCAGTGCCATTTGGATGCGATCCAAGTCATTGACGGCAGACCAACACTCAGCGATCAGACATTTTTGAGTGACGTCCAGATTAAACATATTTAACGTATGATAAATGGCTTTAATTTTGCGCACTTTTACGAACCAATTCTTTATATTCTTTGCCGCCGCCACCAGCACCCGATGCCTGTGCTCTGTGGTCTGTGACAGCACTGTGTTTAAGTCATCGATTCTCGACACAACCCCTCCAATCATTTCCCGTCTGTCCGAAGGGGTTTCAGGACAGGGATATAGAGTGGCCCGAAATCTATAATTGAAATTAATTAAAATAAGACTGAGTAAGCTATAGGTGCTGTTGGCACACATACCCCTCACATATTTTCTTGACCCGAGACTTAAGTTGTTCGCCTTGAAAGAAGATAATGAACACCGACTTATATACGTTGTCTCCGGTGTGCGGGTCTTCCAATGGGGTCTCGATCTCGGCCTGTCTTAGAAACACATTTCCTCTGCAGACCCGCCAAAGCATACGTTCGAATGAAGGCAACCGTTCCCTCAATATAACGCCCGCAACAAAACTACAGACAATTCAAACAATAAAATCAATTAAAAGTAAAAACTTTTAATACAAAACATTCAATTATACCCTAATTTCATGGCCTGTTGTCCTCCAGCCCTGAGTCCTTCATCGCCCAGCAGTTGTATGTTCTCGTCCTGCATACCTGAGTCCTGCATCTGGAGACCGGAATGATCGACCTTATGATTCACATATCATTCACGACAAACACAAAACACACACAAAACGAAACGCAAAATAAAGTAAAACAAAAACCAAATCCAAAAACAACCCAAACATAAGAGAAATGAAAATATGTGCCAAAAAAATATTCAAAAGTAAAACCAAAATATAATCGGGTTTTTGGTTAGTATTGAAGAGATTTTGAGGACAAATTCGGGTTTTAATTGAGTGACGCATAAAACAAAAGGAAGAAAAACAAAACACAAAATAATAAAATTTTCTATTAATCTAAAGGTTAATGAAATTATAGGTTAAAGAAAAAAATTGAAATTTTGAAAATCAAAATAAAACTTTTTAATCATTGAATTATATAATCAATTAATTTAGTTATCATTCAATTGAGTATATAATCAAATAATTAATGAGAATTTTATTGATTTATAAGAAATGACTTTTGGTTTTGTTTAACTTATTATTAATGAGTTTAATAAATATTTTTATGTCTAATCATTAAAACAAAACTAAAAGTAATTTCAAATAAATTGAAAAATAAATTCAATGCAATAATGAGTTAAAAAATGGAAAAATTAATAAAAAGTGTTTGAATATAACTGAAGACAAATACAACTTAAGGACAATTTTATTGTATGAGAGTTAAGACCAGATATACATCAATACCTCATCGAAGAACTGTTGAGTCTTTTTCAAGATATGTCTCAATTCAGATAACTCTAAATAAGTCTTTTTAAGCGCTTCTGCATTAGTGTTCACTTCTTTCAACTCATTCTCCAATTTCTCAAAAGTGGCCTAAAATTCAAAATTAAATTAAAACTAAAATAAACTCAAAATAAAAAGTAAAACAAATTAATGAATCCATACTTCGAGATCAATCATCTCTCGGGGTTGAGGGGCTTCGGGATTGTCACCGATGTCTAGCATTGGTATACCATCTCTTTTGATCTCTTTCTCCAAATATCCTTAAATTGAATTAAAAAAAATCAAATAAAATGTAAAAAACAATTAAAAGCATTGAATGAATTGATTTATACGTAATTTTCTCTCCATTTCATCACAACGTCTGACTTCGTTCACAAACTTTCTTTGAAATGCATTTACGTCTGGATTCAACTGAAATATCAATTAAATTATTAGTTATTAATAGTTATAATTCGTTAATTAATAATATGAATAATGTATTAATAGTTAAATAGTTGTCTACATCTCTGAACTGAGTTAACCCCAACTCTCCTAACTCTGAAACACAATTATAGGCCGCCTCTGACTGCAGGAACAGTTGACACAAAGACATGGATTCAGATCTTAAGAGTTCACCCATTGTTTGGTATTTATTGTTAATCAGATCTAAGGATTAAACAGATCTTTAAATTTAAATTTTTTTAATTACAATAATGGCTGAACAGACAGACAGTCAATAAATATTGATTAAATTTATTCACTCAATACATATGTTTATTCATAACTTACGTTTGAATTATTTTTACTTTTATTGAATCCCTTA
>JAQFZR010000108.1:0-10183 GCA_034696065.1 Gustavia microcephala | reverse complement strand
CTATACTGAAAGATATTTACGATTTGAATATAAATCAATCTGACATAATATCATATTATGATAAAACGCTTTGGCCTAATTACTATTTCAATACAGATGGAGAACAGACAGTATTAAAACGCGAAAACGAAATCGTCAGCTTATGAATTTAACCTCATTGAGCTTTCAAGAAAAAATAATAAAGCAATACGTATCATATTTTATGTATGACCCTAAACCAACTATCCCAATGTCATACCCATATAATCTTACCAATAGTGGTCAAGAAATAGCAAGTAGTCCTCAAACACATAGTCACTTTAATTTGACTACAATTTTCGGTTCAGTACCAACCCAAAATCAAATTCCAAATTCGCCTACAAATAGAATTACGGATATTAATGAAGAAGTCAATTATACACCAGAGCAAAAAAACATAACCTTTGAGTTTCTGAGCGACGAATTTCTTACACAAAGTGCTACATATGGTATTCATTTTAATCATCTCGGGACGAGCTACGTTTTTGACGCTATTTGGGATCATTTTATAATAATAAAACTCCCAGTCTTCAACTTAAATTTAGTTGATAATATCGTTGATATCGGTTGCGATAACTTTTTAAGTCTTTTACTCAATAATCGGACGCAAACCCTATTCAATAATAATCAAAATTTCTCTAAATTATTAAACGAATCATGTTTGGAGTTAGAAAGCTATATCGAGTCAACTTTAAGTACTACTCTATCAATAGCCGAAAATGCACTTAAAGACTTTCGAACAAAATAACTTCCAAGAAATAAAAGAGAACTTTTAACTCTTTTTGCTATTGGGTTGGGAGTGTCCGCAGTTTCTGGAGCGGCCGGATGGCTTTTGTCCCGTAATAAAGACATCAAAGATCTGAATAATAAATATGATTACTTAGCAAGCAAATTAGATCAGAATATTCATAATACTATTGTATTAAAAGGACAACTGATAGGTCTAACTAATGCATTGAATATATCGAATAATTTATTAAATAATAAAATTGAATCATTAAAAACCGCGACACAAATTCAAATTAATAATGTAGCGAATGTGCTTGGAAATCAATTATCAACAATAAATCAAAATCAATGGTTTCAGACTGTACTATTATTCAATACATTATACAGATTTGTCAGAGTCTCTGCACAGCAAAGTGTCACTACACTAATACTAGATCTGATTCAAAACTGGAATAATATTTTTAGCGACTTACGGAAGTCATTCCTCAGTCACTATTTAATCAATTGGGCTGATTTAAAGGATATTTTGGATGGAATCAATGAGAAAATCGAATATAACTATAAATTAGGAATTGATTATGACTCATACAAACTATACTATTTATTACCATTGGTCACGTATGTAATCGATGAAAATAAAAATGAACTTATTATAAGAATGCAAATCCCATTAAGAAAGCCACACGACAATAATGTCTTTGAATTGGTAGCCATGAGATCTCAACCGTTCCCCTGTTTTGGTGAATACTGTACTATTTTCGAGTCAGAGAATAAGACAAATTCACTGGAACTGATTTCTTTCGAACACAATCCTTATATGTGGCTAATTAGGGAAAAAGAACTAGTTAAAGAAGGCTTAAAAGATGACTTCATTTGTCAATCCACCGGTAATAGACAAGTTTGTTTCACTTTTAACTCACATGCTTTAAATCTACCCACCAAATGTTCTCAAAGTATACTGAAATGGAACAATAAAGAAATTGTCCAGAACTGTAAACTAATACAACGCGCATTCAATGAATATAAACCGATCTCAATAGATCCCCATAAATTTGCCATACATTCAGCTATGATCCCTAATTATTTCCTGAGGTGTCAATCCAGACCCTCACAAGAAATAGTTACAGAGGGTTTCGCTACTATTATCGAAATTGGATCTCATTGTGAGACACACCTTGGTAAAATTAATGTAACACTTTTGGGACCTTTCTCTGGAGTCAAAGAAAGTAGTTCAAACTTCACTTACAATAGTTATCACAATGAATTGATTGACGCAATGAAAGAACGAATGAACGAAACACAAAAGTTTTTGGGAATACAACAACTTGTTGATACAGAAAAAGACTTTATTAAACCATTTGATCCAAAAGAATTTGAAATAAATTTGGAGTTCAATAACGAACACTTAACTGCCCTCTCTGCCTATTTATACAAAAGCCAAAATGAACTTGCAAAAATGGTTCATACAGTTGGAAAAAATTATGATTATTCTTTTAAACATTTTTCGATTTGGTCTTATATCTCAATTCTTGGCGACAGTCTACGAATACTGTCTACCCTGGTTGTAATTTTTGGATGTGTCACATATAGCAGATTTTTGGGTTACTTTGTTAGCGGAGTAATTATAATTGAGTCCAGAAAAGTACACGCACTTCCGGAAATAATGTCTATATTTGACTTTCCGCCCGGCTCATCTATAGCCAATCTTGTACTTGTTATATTGTTTCTAATTCTATTAGTACTATATATTAAATGTGCTTATTTTCGGCAAACCACAATTGGAACTTATTTCGCTAATTGTGCAACTGGTGGAGAACATTCGAACTTTAATATTGTAATAAATATTTATCACAAGCTAAACTATTTCACAAAAATAGTAATCGAAAACAGCATAATTCGTATACCTTTACGAAAGTTTGACAAAGAGTTATGCGATATTAAAGTCATAAATCCTTTCAATATTTGGCTTATAACAAAAGAAAAAGAGCTTTTGTTAGCTGAAGAAATACTTATTTACGGAGTCGATAGATCTGGAAAAAGAGTGTATGAAAAGTCAATAGCATTGCGAATTCCCTTAAAAAACATAAAATTTGAGTATAAAACGCCCGATTTTATCAAATACGATAGAAATTACAATATTGCTTTCACAACAATTACCAAAAAGACATCTAATTAATAATTTATAATAAGTAAAACAATTCTCTTTAATTTTAATCATTTTAAAATTTTGTAGAATGATAGCAGAAAATACATCAACCGATAATTTATCTACTCTAAGCGCTGCTCATGCTAGAAGAGATGACGAATCGATTAAAGAATTAAATAAAAATTTAAGTCAAGTTAAAATAGAGCCCATCGGCGAAAAATTAATTACAGCATTCTCAAAGATCAAACGAGAACCGACTCCACCAAGAACGCGACTCAATACTCCACTAAGATCTAGTTCTCCGACTGACTTCGATGATATATATTACACAAAACCAACAGCTCCAGTAATGGAAGAGTCGACTAGACCATTGATTCTACCACATATCGGCTCCGCAAAAGTCCCTAAATTTGACTTATCAGACATCAATCGTTGGCTCGAAATTTATGACCACGTAGGTCTAGCAAACTCTTGGAATGACAATATAAAATTCAACAAACTATATCAGGCATTTGAAGACACACCCCATCTGGAATATTTCTTACGGTTAAAAAGAAATAATAGAATCACTGACTGGCAAAGTGCTAAAGAAGTGTTCAGGCTCAGGTCCTCTGACCCCGATTCATTAATTAATACGGAAAGTATTAGTCAAAGAAGACAAAAACCGAACGAAGATGTCGGTCAATATATTTATTTGAAGGAAGCCATGCTTTCAAAAATTAAGCCACCACTTCCAGAACAGTACATTGTTACTGAAATTGTAAGGGGTCTAAAAACTGAAATTTACTGCCGAGTTATAGAAGGCGCTCAATTATTCCCCATTAAGACAGTCGATCAATTAATTGACCGAGCAGTCTGGGCGGAACAAGTCGTAAATACAATCGATGACAGAGATAGCCATCACCGTGCTAGACAACCCGCAAAAAAAGTTGACTTTGCAAACGAAACTCGACCCAAAACCTCCTCTGAGTACACAAGTGCTCGCGACCCTTCTATACGTTTTATGAATAATCAATTAAAAGACATTAAAAGAACATTATTTGATTTACAATCAAATAGGAGACAATATCAACCCAATAGATTTTATAATATGGGTCAACAAAATTACCCCAGAAATGAATTTAGACCACCTTACCATAACAACGGTTACCAAACAAATCAAACCGCGATACAAGGCGCACCACCTCGCCTTGCAATCGAGAACTCGAGAGATAGGACAAATGTCCAAAGAGACACTGAAGGAAGGCCTCGTTGTTTTAACTGTCAAAAGTTCGGTCATTTTGCAAGGGATTGTGCAACATTGCAAAGACAACAGAACAGACAACCGACTCCACCCAAGTCGGAAAACTTGAACAGACGGGAACAGTAGAAGAGGTTTTTCCCGTCCACAAACTCGATGCAAATCCTTTTCAGTTAATTAAAGTAGATATTTTTATAAACGGAATGCTATTAAATGCTACCATAGACCCTGGTAGCTCAATATCGTTAATTGACAAAACAATTGTTGACAAATTAAAACTTACAATAAACAAAAACGATCACTCGGTGATGGCCCAATTACTCAATGGACAACTAGTGCCTATATATGATTACGTAATTGTCACCATCCATTCTAATCAAGAAGAAGTCAAAACATATTATGATCAAACATTGTTTGTCACAGAAAACATGATAACTGAAGTATTACTCGGTCTAGATTTTTGCAAAAACAATATTTATTGTATTTGTTTTGACGAAGACAGTAATGATATAATTGTAGAAAATCAGTTAAAATCAATATGTCATTTACCAAGAACTATTGTCCTCGAAAACACAAACGTTATTGACTTAGATACTATTTTATCGACAAATCCATTGTTTAAAATAGACAAAGAATATTCTCTCAATGTTCTTATAAATCTATTGAATGAAATTCCTGAAACACGTACTAGACTACCTGTTTTAAACGTTGAATTCAATGAATGTATTTCTGGCGGCGAAGATTGCATTGAAAAACATGAAGACAAGTTTGACTTCAAAAATATTATCGAATCTACAAATAATAACGAACAAAAGATTATACTACAATTTATCGAGAAATTCAAATCAATCTTTGCTTTTACTATTAATGACCTGACTACAGCTAAAGGAGTGGAACATAAGATCGAGCTAACAGACAATAAACCTATCAATAAAGCACCTTATAGAACTTCTTTAAAAGAGAAAGAGGTCATTGACCAACAAGTCAACGATATGTTAAGCAGAGGAGTGATAAGGCCTTCAAAAAGCCCGTACGCAAGTCCTGTGGTATTAGTCAAGAAAAAAGATAAGACGATGAGGTTTTGCATCGACTACCGTGGCCTCAACACAATAACCGTTAAAGACAGATTTCCGTTACCACTCATAGACGACTTAATTCATAATTTAAATGGCGCAAAATATATATCAACATTAGACCTATTTTCCGGTTTTTGGCAAATAAGTATAGCAGAAGAAGACCGACATAAAACAGCATTCATTTGTAGTAAAGGTTTATATGAATTCAATGTACTAAGCTTCGGTTTGTCAAATTCTCCGGCGGCTTTTCAACGCCTAATGCAAGAAGTGTTCAGCGGGTATCTATGGGTATTTATGCTAGCTTATCTTGATGACATTATAATATACTCCAAGTCGTTTGAAGAGCATTTAACGCATTTACATTTAGCATTTAATAGACTAAAAGAGTATAATTTAAAACTAAACCCAAAAAAATGCAAATTTCTCTCAAACGAAACAAAGTTTTTGGGTTATATAATTACCGAAGAAGGCATATCCGCCGATAACAACAAGATAGAGAGTGTGAATAAGTTTCCACAACCAAAAATTCTAAAGGACGTCAGAGCCTTTCTAGGTCTATCTGGTTATTATCGAAGCCTTATTAAAAACTACGCTCGAATAGCTAAACCTTTAACTGATTTGTTGAAAACAAAAGGGAAGTCAACTAAGAATGACGTAATTTGGACAACGGATTGTGAAGCAGCTTTTAAAAAACTTAAAGCTAGACTAACAAATAGTCCTGTACTGGCTCACTATAGGCCAGGAGATCAGCTCATACTATATACCGATGCCTCTAATTATGCTATTTCTTGGATTTTACATCAGGTTCAAGACAATATTGAGAGGGTACTTGTGTACGGTAGTAAAGTATTAAATAACGCCCAAATAAACTATTGTACGACTGATAAAGAGTGCACTGCCGTTGTGGTCGGCGTCATAAAACTAAGGCATTATCTCACTGGGGTAATGTTTACAATAAGAGTCGACCATCACGCGCTGTGCTATCTTATGAGAGTCAAGGACATATCTGGCCGATTGGCTAGATATGCCTTAAGACTTCAAGATTTCGAATTTAAAATAGAATATCGATCGGGTAAACTTCACATGAATTCGGACTGTCTTAGCAGATACCCTCTGCCCAACACGACTAAAGACGAAGAAGACGAGTGCGTAATCCTTGTATTTGCTTGTGAAGCAAGTTTTAAAAGTAAACATTTTTGTGTGTCTTCAGAATGTATTTTAAAATGCGGGATCCACCCATATTATGAAGAGTGTCAACAATATGAGGTTGCAAACGTATGTGAACTAAACCTAATTTACAAAACAGATATTTACAAAGACAGTTATAACAACATATATTCAGAAGTAAACGATTTTTGTCCAGAGAACAAATACATCAACTTTAACATACAAAATATTGACTTGAAACTACTTCAAAATGAAGATAAATGGTGTTTTCATATTTTAAAGTTAATAAAAGAAAACAATTCGAAAACAATTAATAAGTATGTGATTAAAGACGAACTCCTTTATAGGAAAACATATGATGATTTAGGGAACTCTAAGCTACTACTTTGTCTACCCTATAAAATAAGAAACGATGTTTTACAAGAATTGCATGGTTCGCTAACCAGTGGCCATTTTGGGTATTTTAAAACGGCTTCGAAAGTCAGAGACCGGTTTTATTGGCCTAAACGAGATAAGATGGTGAGAAAATTTGTAAAAAGCTGTAGTTGTTGTCAATTCCGAAAAAGAGAGCCAGGAAAACCTGCCGGTCTACTGAAACCAATTCCTGTAGGAAAACCTTTTGACTTAGTCGCAATGGACTTAATCGGTCCTTTACCTAAAACTACAAACGGAAATAAATATATCATAGTAGCGGTCGATTACGCAACAAGGTATACAATAACTAAAGCTTTAGAAGAAGCAACAGCCGATGTGATTTCAGACTTTTTCATTTATGAATTTGTCTGTAAGTTTGGGTGCCCAAGAAGGATATTGACTGATAACGGAAAACAATTTGTTGCAGAAGCTATGAATATAGTTCTGAAATTCTTTAAGACAGAGCATAGTCTCTGCAGCACTTATCATCCAAATACCAATGGTTTGGTTGAAAGAACTAATCGAACTTTGATTGACTCTATATCTATGTACTGTAATACTAATCAAAGAAATTGGTGCAAAGTCTTGCCTTTAATCGAGTTTGCACATAACTCTGCTAGGAGTAAAAGTACTCAATTCACACCATTTTATGCGCTCTTTGGCTATGAACCAACGCTTCCAATTGATGTAACAATGAATCTGAATACTGATTACGATATTAAATATTTTCCTGAAAGATGGGAAGATGTCAGATATCTTATCAAAGAACACCTTAAAGAATCTCAAGACCAACAGAAAAGGCAATTTGATTTGAAACATAAGGAAATTGAATACAATGAAGGTGAATTAGTCGGACTTTACAAAAAAGTTGGTAAAAAAGGATTAAATATAAAAATGATTCACAAGTTCACAGGACCATATAAGGTCTTAAAGAAATACAAAGATTATAAAGACGTTTATCAAATTCAAGACATTAATAACCCAGAAAACATTGAACGAGCCCCAGTAGTAAGGTTGAAACGGTGGTATTTAAGAGAAGAAGAACTCGAAGAAGATCCATTTCCACTACCCCCAACTAATATTGAAAGTAAATCTAACGATATAAGAATTGATCAGCTAAACGCTAATCCAACACAAAACCAAAATCACTCGAATAGTAATTCGGGTGATTCTCAGAAAACTACTAATAATAAAGTGGTCACTGAGAACATTTTAGAACCAGAACTAACAAATTCTGATTCTAATCTATAGATATAGGTATATTTAGTTTAAGTTTAAAATAAGAAAAATTGGAAACATAAAAAGAAATTATAATTATAATCAAAGGCGGATAATAATATATGTCCGAATTTGAGAAAGATAATATGTCATAATTGAGAATTTTCATGAAAAACTAAAGTCGAAGTTTAGAATAAATATGATTTCCATGATAAATGTTCATGACTTATAATATACTGATTTAATGATCGATAATATTAACAGAGGCAGAATAAATTTGTTCTGATTCTGAGATTTCTAATTACTGGCCAATACTTTAAGTAGGATAAATTATCGGTATAATGTCCATTTCTTATAGGCTCTTTATAGATCAGAGCTCAACTAATTCTTTCAATAAAACAATTAGTGATTTGTTCAGAGTCAATAAGACGTGAACGTTTATTAAAATAATTATAATTCTTGAGAATTGTTTTATGCAATAAATGTTTAAAATTACTAATAAACTAATTATTCTACTAGTATATAACTTAACTCGTATTCTAATTATTGTGTGCAAATATATAAATAAAAGACAAATAGTAATTTACATTTATTGTCAACTTAGCTACTAATCTCAATAGTCGTGTTATATAAAACAATTAATTAAAAAAAATATTAACAAAAATATTAACATTGGATTAATATTACTAATTATTATTTACTAATGAAATGCCAATAAAGTTTGATCTAATTTGATTTGATTATTATGTTAACATTACTCATTATTAAAATATAACAAATAATAAAAACGATACTTGAAAGTGGTCTGAGCTAGCTTGGTCAGAAAAGCACTTTGGGTGGCCCTCTCCGGAGGCAAGCCATGCCGGGGGCCTGACTCTCGCTAAAGCTCAGAGACCACATATTTTCAAGTATTCGTTTCAACTTGAACGGCATCAAACCCGGACGACCGTAGCGCAGGAGCGCTAAATGTTAGTCAGGAGGCCGATGTAAGGATTCGTTGTGACTGTCTGCCCAAGGGGAAGGTGTTATCGACTAATTGGAAGGGAACCGGGTCACTCGATGCCTTTAATCACTCGATGCCTTATATGGAAAGCAACTATATTTAACTCTTTATTCACTGTTTAAAGAATATTATAATTATATAAAGTTAGTCTTAATCTAGAGTTCTATGTTGTTGTAACTGTTTTGTTTGGAGTGTTAATAAATTGTTTAAGCAATCAAATCAAAGAGTAAGTTATTCGACTACTGGTCCGGTAATAAGGTGAGTGCGGAAGTGGGGGTGAAAGTGACCAGGGGTCATTTTCACCCCTACAAATTCAGAAGTGGGGTACTTATCCTTGTTAAAATATTTAAATTTAGTTGTGTATGGGTGTGACTAAGAAGTAGTTTGCCTGGGTTTTGTGATGTATTTTATATCATATATCACTGAATTATGAGTTTTTATTACTTTAATTGTGTGTTTGTAAAGACTTAATGCTTAACAGACATCAATTACTGTATATTTTTCCGGTTATACGAGAATAGTTTCAATTTTCCGTTTGAAATCTATATAATGAGTTGATTGTAATGACATAAGAATTTTTGAGTTAATAAAAATACAAATTTTTTAATTATACAAATAAAAATTACGAATAGAATAACATAAGACTCATATTTATTAAGTACAAGTAATTATTATGTAATAAAATAAATGAATATAACTTTTCAGAACATAACTCGTGAGACAATACCCACGAATATAATGAGTGACAAACAAAGTAAAGAATCGGCCGTTTTTTTGAGCGACCCCGAAGTAGGGGCTGGCGTTGATTTGAGATAAAGCCTTTTGTGCGGCCCTGTGTTAAGCCGACTTCTTCGATTTGCCCATTCTTTCCCCGATAACCATATCTTTGAATAAATTTCAAAAATTAGTTCTAAAAATTGATTAAAAAATAATTAATTTGTATACCATTGAGAACGACCTGAAACGTAAATAGAGGCGAATGTGCGTTGCCTTCCGTCCGACACAACCGATATTCAGGATTTTTGAGACCGTTTTTCGCACACAATTGGTTTAATTCACTGACAGGTGTTCGCTATCAATACAGCAATTCATTCATTCAATTAAAATAATAAAACTTTTTATAAAAAAAATTTTGTTTTAAGAGAAAAATAAACTGAATTTTAAATATTAAT
>JAQFZR010000107.1:0-10195 GCA_034696065.1 Gustavia microcephala | reverse complement strand
ACTCTTATAACATTTAATTATTTATAATAATTAACACTATTTAATGATAATTCTAATGCTTTTCTTATAGTAAAATATTATGTAAACAGCTCTCAGTTTTCTGAATAGTTTTCAAAATTTTTTTATAATTCTAAATTTAAAGCCAAAAAAACAATTAAACTATTTTTGAACAAATAAACTATAGTGTATTCATAGCGTTATATTTAGTAATTCGAAACTTTATGAATCAATTGTTCACAAAATACAAAATTTTATAATTAAATAAAACTTTTGCATTGAAATCAAAGTAAAAAAAAATTAATTAAAAAATAATTATATTTTATTAGGAAAAATGTTTATTATATTAATATTGATTTGAATTTTATTATTAAAGGATATATAAAGTCAAATAACAGGTAATATATTAAAATTTTTTGTTATTACCTTGCTACATTTGTAATTTTTAATTAAGCTAGGTTAATTAAATTTATGTATAGTAACTCTGTTAGTGTTTTACTTATAAATTATAGTTTTTATTGAATATTAAAATTTCTAAAAAATATCAGCAAATGATTTAAATAATTTAAAACTATTTAATATGTTTTTATTCATTGTAATACAGATGAAAACTCTCTTATTTGGCCAAAAGTATTGCCAAAATTGATAGAAAATACTAGAATTTTATCAAATATACAGATTTTATCCGATGTCTTATTAAAACAGTTGAATCCGAATCAATTTAATGAACTGATAATTAAAAATGAAAATACGGTATCAAACGGTAACAGCTATTCAACAGACACAACCACTTTCGGGGATTTATTATCAAGTTATTCACAAACGGTTACAGAAGTGTTAAGTATGACAACAGAAATATGCGAAACAAACAATAATATAACTAATTCATCACAAAATTCATTGATTAATACAAATAATAAGACAATTATACAGCAAAATGACTCTCCGGGAACTATTATTCCACCAATGCAAATTACACATGATAGTATCTCAATAAATGATACAGAACAAAATATTACAATTTCAAATAGTGCATTGCCAGTATCAATTAATACGACAACATTTAATAATTATAATAGTCCGGTGCCGTTTGATGTAATAAATGTAACATCACCTTACTTAATTATTACAATGAATGATACATTGAGTGCAACAGTGCCAAGCTCAAATGATACACTTGATTCTATATTGCATGGATCAAATAACTCATTGAATGGTGAATCAATTGTTTCAAATAGTAGTCTTAATGACACATTAACAAGATCAAATAATGAATCAGATGAAATAAATAGCACATTAAATGCAACATTACCTAGTTTCAATATTACAATAAGTTCTACAACACTAGATTCAGATAAAATGGTTACTGAAATATCTCATGGATTAAATAATAGCAAGAATGTAATACATCCACAAACAAATAGTGCACTCAATGAAACACAATCAGAATCAAACATTTCATTGAATGAAACCTTGCAAGAAATAAATGATACAATGAAAGTAGTATCACCAGAGTCAAATACAACAAGTGATGACAGCTTAGCTAGCTCAAATATTACACAGAACGTAACAACAACATCATCAATTGATACAATGAATGTAACATCAACAGGATCAATTGATACAATTAATGTAACATCACCAGGATCAATTGATACTATAAATGTAACATTATCAGGATCAATTGATACTATAAATGTAACATCACCAGGATCAATTGATACTTTAAATGTAACATCACCAGGATCAATTGATACAATTAATGTAACATCACCAGGATCAATATATACTATAAATGTAACATCACCAGGATCAATTGATACTATAAATGTAACATCACCAGGATTAATTGATACAATGAATTTAACTTCAGCAGGATCTGTTTATTTTGTAAATGATACGACACCAAGATCAATTGACGCAATGAATGTTACACCACCAGGATCAAATGATACATTTAATGATACTATAAATGGTTCAAATTTTACTCAGAATTTAATATCTCAAAAATCAAATAATATCCTGAATACATCATTACAATATTCAAATGAAACAATGAATGTAACATTACCTAGTTTGAATAGTACCATCAATATTATATCTGATAACTTAAATAAGTTACAGAATGATGTACCATATAGTAGAAATATTACTGCAAATGAAGCATTATCAAGAACAATTATTGAATCAAATGACACATTTCAAGAATCAAATAATACGCAGAAATTCATATCAATAAAATCAAATTATGTTTCAAATTCAACTTCATCAGGGTTAAATGAATCATTAATGAAGTAACACCAGAACCAAATAGTGATATAATTGCAACATTACCTCATTCAAATAGATCAATGAGTTTTGTTACACCAGGAACAGATATTGATACTAATATTACAATATCAGCCTCAAATATTACCCTGAATCAAATATTACCAGGTACCAATATTGATGTAAATGGAACTAATTTTACTAAAAGTAATGGTATTAATGTCACAGAAAATGATTTATCAATCAATACAACAGTTAATAACATAATTAACATTAATGATAAAACCCACTCAAAATATACTATAGATATAAAAGACACCAATACATCATGGTCAATCAATACGATTAATAGAACTATAGTTAATGATTCGAATTTTAGTGATGGTATAACTCCAAGCTTCATTAATAATTTAAATAAAACAGAGGGAGATCTTAATGTCATTCAAAGTAATATTACTTTTAATGGTTCGACTAAAATAGTTATTTATTATACAAATAGTATTTTTGTTTCTTTACTTTTTATTTATTTAATTCATATGTTTTTAATGTATTGATTGAGTTTTGAATGAATTAAAAAATATTTTTGAAAAATATATTATTTGTTATAAAATTATAATTGAAATTATGTTTTTTCCAATATAAACAAGAATTAAACACTTAAGAGAAAGCCGTCAGTAATTATGAAACTTCTTAATTATAATTTTATTTTGCCATATAATGACTAATTTGTAAATTAATTATTTGTTAGACTTGAGACAAATGTAAAATTTTTAAAAATCTTATTCATTTAATTACAAATAAACAGTAAGGAATAGGGCTGACTCTGACTTCTTAACCTCGCTCTCATTAAATTATTGATTCGAAAGACATTATATTAAATTCAATATTCATTTCAATAAAATTATATCATTTTTTGATTTTCAAACAATAAAATATATTTCCGTTTAATTTTGCAAAAAATACTTCATATTTATTATATTTTGTCCACAAATTTTATAAAGATATAGAAAATAGCATTTTTAAGACAATTATTAATTCTTCTTTGGAAGTGTTGGATAATAAGACGCCGAAACTTAATAATGACTTTCTTTGAACTCTTCATTCCTTTATTATTCGCTCTATTAATGGCTTACATAACGGCTGATTTGGGAACTGATAAGCATCAGAAGAATGAAGACACGGGTCCGATTATCTTCAAAGACCAACTCTATGTATATTTGGAACGTTTTCTTTTTGACATAAGTAACACAACAGTCTACTACCACCCGAGCAATCCATTCACTGATGATCTGATGGCAACAATCGGAACACAATACGCCACAAAAGTGGATAACTATCAGTACATTAAGCAAAGAGTGTCACATTGCAATGCATTCAATCCATGTGTCGGTATTTCATTCGATATGAAGAGCTTTGAAAATGTGGTCGAATTGAACTACTCTTTAATGGTATCGGAGCCGGGGTTTAAGAACACTTTCGGCCGGATCTATGAAAGAGATAGCAATGAACCCGAAGAGTACAGTTTCGCCCATTTATACGATGAGTCTAAGTTCTGTCAATATCAGACATACCTTAATCAGGCATTTATGAGAAAAGTGGCCAAAGATTACAAAATAAACAATTTGTTTGAAATGAACGAATTGAAGGCATACCGATTCCCGTACCCCAAACCTAAAGGGGAAGCGCCATCACTACTGCCTGTCTCATCACAAGAGGTGATCGCTATAGTAATAGTGTTGGGGTATGTCGTGTTGTATCCATTAATGGTTAAACGCATTACCGATGAAAAGGCAAATAAGTCTAAAGAACTGATGCGAATGATGGGAATGTCTGATTGGGTCTTCTGGTCCTCTCATTTCATCAACTATTTGATTGTGATGTCATTCCACGCACTGGTCTTCACATATCTGTTCTGCTTTGGTATAAAAGGAGTTCCACTTCTGAATGACATAAATCCGATTATATTTTTCATAATTCTATTGATTTATTGCATTCAAACGATTCTGTTTTGTATGACTTTCACGACTGTCTTCAATAGACCTGTGATTGCAGTCATAGTAATGACTATATTATATATCTTAACCTATTGTTTGGGAATCGCATATTTGCACCCGATTTTCAACCATAACATCAAACAATACAATATTCATCGATTGGCTTCTTCTGTAATGCCGAGTATGGGTTTGACATGGGCTCTGGCATTAGTAGGTCAGTGGCACAAGCATTCAGAGGGTGTCGGGTTAGGCGAGCTCTTCAGAGAGACCACATATTATGGGGGACTGACTATCATTGAAGTACTGGGAGTTCAGATCATTTCATGTTTTATATATGTATTTCTAATCTTCTATTTGGACTCCATTTGGCCCTTTCAGTATGGAGTGCCCAAACCATTCTATTTTATATGTCTTCCCTCTTATTATTGTCCACAAAAACAAAAGTCAGTTAAAGATATCGAATCAACAGATAGTGACGCAAACAAAAGATATTTCGAAACCCAACCAAAAGAGAGTAAAATAAGTATTTCAATCAAAAATGTGTCCAAACTTTTCGTCGGAGGGAAAGGCGTTCGTAAAGTGTCTCTCAATGTATTTGACAAACAAATAACTGTTCTTTTGGGACATAACGGCGCAGGAAAGACAACCACAATGAATATGATTACTGGTATATATCCTCCCAATTCTGGCACAATAGAAGTGGACGGGTATGATGTAGTGGGAGCCACTCAAAAGGCCAGACAGAGGGTTGGGTTATGTCCTCAGGTTTGAAGAATAATAGTTTGAAATAATTATAATATTTATGTCTTATATTATATACAACTTTAGGATAACGTTATTTTCAATGACTTGACTGTCAGACAACATCTCAAACTTTTTGCTGTATTGAAGAACTACCCGAGCGATAAAGTGGAGGAAGAAATAGACAAAATGTTATCTATTCTACGATTAAGTGATAAAAAGTATACTCGAAGTACTTCACTGTCGGGAGGAATGAAAAGGAAGTTATGTTTAGGAATAGCAATGATTGGCGGAACTAATATTCTAATACTGGATGAGCCAACTTCTGGTATGGATCCCGAGGCTCGAAGAGCTGTTTGGGATGTATTGCTCAATTTGAAGAAAGAGAAAACCATTCTTTTGACCACTCATTATATGGAAGAAGCAGATGTAGTGACCATTAATTATGACATTTGTTTGTAATTGAATTTAATGTATATTTAAATTGAATTTAGGTTTTGGGCGATAGGATTGCGATTATGTCTGAGGGAAGGCTTAAATGCTGTGGTTCTCCAATGTTTCTTAAGAAACAATTTGGTGCCGGATATCATCTGAGAATATCAAAGTCAGACCACTATAACAACCGATCGGTGGAAGAGATTCTCAAAAGACATTTACCCGAAAGTCGACTCCAAAGCGAAATCAATATTGAAGTCATTTATTCTCTCGAATCCGAAGACCCGTCAAAACAAACCGACAAAAAACTGTTTCCGAATCTATTCGATGAACTCGAGAGTAGAAAATCAGAGCTCGGAATAGATTCTTATGGAATATCTGTCACAACAATGGAAGACGTCTTCTTGAAAGTTGGTTTAGAAGAAGACATTCAGAAGAAGTCATCAAATAATGAAAACAATATTCAAATGAAAGCCATTGAATGGAAACCTTTAAATGGTTTTCCATTATTTAAACAAAGAGTTTTTGGTCTTTTACTAAAACGCTTCCATTTTGGCCGACGCTATTGGCCAATGATTTTATTTCAATTACTGATTCCAACCCTTATATTCATCGGTGCTTTTTATTTGGATCAATACATACGAAAACGTATGACTGAATCCAAAACCAATTTGAGACTCGATTTACAAGAACTTTATGGCAATAAAACGTTTGGTTTTTTCAATGTAATCGAACAAAGTTTAGAAGAATTCGGTAAAAACTATGTCTTAACCGCTAAAAGACATGGAATGACTGCAACGCTTCTGAATAATGAAGATCCGAATCAATGGCTTTTGAATAAAACAAAGAATTTTGAAGAATATGTCACTCAATATATAATTGGCGCCACTCTTATAGCACTTTCCGATTTAGGAGTGCCTGATATTGAAGTTTGGTATAACTTCGAGTCAACACATTCTCTTCCACTTTCTATTAATTTAATGTACGAGTCATTGATTGGTCATTACATACCTGACCTCAAAACTAAAGTTCAAATTACAACGACTAACGATCCGATGTCAAGAGAGGCGACACATACCCTCATTATGTCAATGAATGTCCGTTTGTTTATAACTTGTCTCTGGTTTATCCCAATCGCCACACCATTTCTCGCCGCTTCGTATGTTTTATATCCGATTCACGAAAATCATTCAAAATCTAAATTACTTCAACTCATGACTGGTTTGTCTTCATTTACGTTCTGGTTATGTAATTATATCTTCGATTGTGTCAACCATTTGTTGGCAATAATCGTATTATTTATTGTAATCTATTTTTTCGATTTTTACCAAATATTCTTCAATGGAATCGATTCCATAATATCATTATTTCTATTATTATTCTTATTTGGGTTCTGTTCGATACCTATGGCCTACTGTTTCTCATTCTATCTAAAAAAACCGTCGACTGGTTTCACTGTATTAGTAGTTATTTATCTTACGTTTGGATTAGTTGTCAGTCCAATAATGTTTGTCCTAAATATATTGACAAAAGCGTATGACGTATCAACATGGTTATTCCCTTTTAAATATGCACCGGTTGTCCTTCAATTCTTACGTTTAGTACCCGTTCTGTCAATGAATTTAGGAATTACTAACCTCTATCTAATTAGTTCCGGGAAATACACGTGTCATCAAATTGACATCAAATATAATTTAAGCACAATCTGTGTCTCAGAAACAGAGTCTTATTCTTATTCTTTTTGTTGTGAAAATATATGTAAACCAAAAAATATTTGTTACAAAGACATGACTGGACTTAGTTTTCACACAATTGGAATCGGAATTGAATTGATTTATATGTTTTTCACTGGAATTTTATTTTATGTTTTATTAATGATTTTTGAAGGTTTGGACAAAAATCTGTTTAAGTAATGATTTCTTAATTTATTTTAAATTTTCTCAAATTTAGGAGAATTTTATAGGAATTTGTTTCGACGCATAAAATCTCCGAATTTGGAGAAGATTTCAAATTCGAGCGAAGACTTAGATGTTTCGGATGAAAGGAAAAGAGTGGACCAATTAATCAAAAGCAATACTGTGGCCGAAGAGGCGATTGTTGTCATTAATTTGACTAAAAGTTTCGGTAGTCTTAAAGCTGTAAATCATTTGAGTTTTAGTGTTCATAAAGAAGAATGTTTTGGTCTGTTGGGAGTAAACGGCGCCGGAAAGACAACCATTTTTTCAATGTTAACCGGAGATGTAGTTCCAGACGATGGAAACGCTTTCATCGAATCCCTGTCTTTAATATACGATAAAAAGAGTTTTGAGAATCGAATCGGTTTTTGTCCACAATTTGATGCACTTCTGGATCGACTGACCGGAGAAGAGATGTTATACTTATTCTCGCGATTGCGAGGAATTCCTTTAGAGAATATTGAGAGTGAAGTCCAGAATGTGATCGAAACAACTGATCTCCAGAACCACTCCAAGTATGTGACCATCAATTATAGCGGCGGTAATAAAAGAAAGCTATCTCTGGGTCTGTCTATTATCGGCAATCCTTCGATTGTCTTTCTTGACGAACCCACTGCTGGTGTGGATCCCGTGGCCCGAAGAAAGATATGGCAGACTTTGCAACACTTGAAGACAACTCAAAAGTCGGCTATTATTCTAACCTCTCATTCGATGGAAGAGTCGGAAGCACTTTGTGCTAGAATTGCAATTATGGTTAGCGGAGAATTCAAATGCTTGGGTTCGACACAACACTTGAGGTCGAGGTTTGGACAGGGATTCACTCTTATCGTCAAATTGAAGCACGAATTGGCCAATGATTCCAATCACGTGAATGTGGTCTCGAAGAGTATCGCTCATCACATGCCATCTGCTGTCTTGAAGGACATACACGAAGGTCTACTCCATTATCACATAACAGACACTTCAGTCAAGTGGTCCTCAATGTTCAGAGTTATGGAATCGTTAAAAGAAGAGTTAGATCTCGAAGACTATAATCTAAGCGACACTTCATTAGAGCAAATATTTTTAGCGTTCGCTAAACAGCGATAAAAGTTTGCCTCAAATTAAATATTTTTATGTTTAAAACCAGTATTTTATCTTCAAATCGATTCTCATATTATTTTGTTATTTATTTATTTAGTTTTTATGTTTATATAGATTAATTCTTGTATATTTATTATAAACCCTGAACATACTTGTGTTGCAGCCCAACCAGCCTGGAATATAATAATTAGTACCGAATAGTACCAAAACCTGGACCACATCGAAGCGTTCTCACAGTTGGCCGGAAAACAGGGAGTATTATAAAGAAAGGGTACACTTATTGTGTTCATTATCACTCCCAATAGATGCCAAGTTTTCCTCCTGCCATACCTGCACAGCCATATATTCGGACTGTGGTCTGAATGATAGCCCACAAATGGAGAGGCTATCGCATCTGCTATTTGTCTAATTAATCAAAATTTTATTAAGTTTTAATTTCATGCTATATTATAAACAAACCCAATGAGGATGAGAGCACCGGCTAATGAGTCGTTAAATTGAAATTTAAAATAAAGTAATGTATAGGAGAACCAAATAGAAACAGTTAAGTCATTATAAATATGACCCAAACTATAAAATATTTTGGTTTTTAGTGATAATTTTTGTCGCATAGGTTGGTATGGGTTTAGTGGTGGCTCAAATCTACTGGAGAGATCGGTGCTCCTGTCTTTTGTATAGCCATTTGTTGGTGAAGTAATAGTATTGACATTCATAACAATTATCGAATCTCTATTCTCTTCCACACAATTCTCGTTTAAATCCATTTTCGTTAATAGTAAAACCAAATCAAAACCTTATAATAACTTTATTTATTTATTTATTATTCTCACAAAACGAAATTACAAAAAGTTGATGAAAACAAATGAAATGAAAATAATTTTTTCTATATTTTTCATCCCTTTTTATATTGTTTTCAAATTTGATTCTGTTTTTATAGATATAGTAAATATGTTTTATTTTTATTAATAAATCTCTTTATTTCTCGCGTTAATAGAAGTGATAACAAGTCATTCTAAATCAGTTTCTTATCTTTAGTCCTCTTAAGTGTTTGTAGTCCTTATGTATCACAAGCTATTGATATGTTCTCTATATCTCAATATAAATAGAACCAAGCACCATAAGGCTTTCCCATGTCCATTTATAGTACATTAAACTGGAAATTCCTTAATTATTTTTTGTTGTTATTAGCTATTAAACTAAAGATAGCCTAACGAATGGACCTTTAGCCTCCATTTGAACTAACCTTCTGGTTTTACCCACATATGTTGTCAAAAGTTGTGGACATCCCAACTATTTAACCGGTTGTACATTGTTTTCTCAAGACTAATATGTATCTCTTTATTAAGAATTAAAAATCAGTTTCAATATCAGATTAGATAAAAGACACTCATGTACTAATAAACCCTACCGGCCTCTTGTCATTGTCAAGACAAAACTCATACAAATACAATAGTGTCAAACTTAAGCTCCAGTACCTTTTGACCAAAAATTATTAATTTTTTAAATAAATTCTCAGAATAATGAAGAATAACAGAATAAATGTACTTGGAGCTATTAGATTTAGCAATTTCATTTATTATATAATTATTGAAGATTTAACAGAATAAAAGATTTAAACACAACCACTTGTAAATTGTATAATCTATTATCACTACTAACTACCAGTATTTGATAGTCGCTATCTATAGTATACAGTAGTTGTTTAAAATACATATGAGATCG